>QKQZ01001651.1:30696-56120 GCA_003595255.1 Solenopsis fugax | reverse complement strand
TATATATATATATATAACACCAAAAATAAATAAACAATATTTCAACTCACGCAGGTGCAGAGTTTACAATTTGTTTATCTGCAATACCAATTTATAAAACGCAATAAAATATTCCGTAATAGAGCATTGGGGAGAATATTTTCAGATTATCTTCCATCCAGGGAGGGAAAGAGAGAGAGAGAAAATTGTTCGCGCGTACTCGCAAACATTGCAGTCGTTACGCATGCAAGTCCATTCTCCTTTAGCTTTCTGTGCCTGCCGATCGATATCGGCGACGCGTCGATAATTAGTCGTTTCGTAGTTGCAAATGGGACATGGAAGCCGGTAGGTCGCTTCGTGATTTGGAATATATTGAACGTCACCGGGCACAATTGGATCGCGTGTCTTGCCATGGCTTTACGCGCGCGCACCTGCGATAGCATCAAGTCAATTTCTTTTCATATAAATGTACGGGATAAGTATTCCATACGATCAAGCGCTTTTATTAAAACTATAAACGTCGAATTTTTTACCGTACGAAAAATGCAAATTATAACTTTTTGCAAAAAAGAAGAAACGAAGAAGAATGCCATTATATGTATAAATAGAGTAGTGGATGATTAATATAAAAAATTAATCAAAGTTTGTTATAGATAAATTAAATTCTCTTTTTTTACAGATAATCAAGTTGTGTTCTGAGCAGACTCAAATAAAAAAAACTAAAATTTACGTTACTATATTCCATTTATACAACTCATTTGTGAATGCGGATATATTTAATCTTCTAAAAATAGAAGCTGTATGAATGTATCGTGTACGTATTTGTGTGCACCACTGAACTATAACCGAAATGTTTCAATTGTTGATCATACCACCTACCGAAGCTCTTGGTACAGAGTACCATTGAATTGATTCACGTAAAATCTTGAATGTATTGAACATAAATGGTGTGAATACAATAGAGGGCTTAATATCTCGTGTGCAAAAAGACGAACTTAAAAATATTCCATTACGAATATTGGTACGAGAGATTGTACGATGATATAACGATAAGCGCAAACTGCAGAGAGAGCGAAAAATAAAAGATTTGTTGCTAGGAGAATTGGAGCAATATATTGAAAGAAGCGCAAAAATTGAAAATAAACTCAACCAACATCAGTACGCCATTTTGGCTCAGGAGTTACACATATGTTTTGTACACTGCGATTATACAACAAGTCAAAGAGATTCTTAATGCACAAGCATCCTAAGTGCACAGCGCGTGCGTGTTTACAGACGCGCTTGTTGAAATCGCAATTCGCGCTAACGAAACGAATGACATATCAAAGCCTTCACTCGACATGAGTTCTCTGAAATTTCAAAATTATTATTTACTCTGCACGCATATCCATATCCCTCAATGATATGGATATTGTGCACACGTACGCTTTACAAACGAGCATCGGGACTTCAAAGGCAACTTTGCGATTACCGACGTCTCTTGTACTTGCTACGACTCGAATATAATGACTAAAGGGATAGTGTACGTAGAAGATATAACGAGGTAGTTTATGTGTGTTTCCGGCATATGGTAGATAAATTGTGCGTTCAATGAACGCGAGTTTCCGGAACGCAAAGAAATTCTGACATTGAAATTTGACGAGATAATGTAAACTCGTAATTAAAAACTCCGCTGTGGCGAATCGTAAGCTCGATGCAAGCGCATCGTGACGGTTCGTCATATTAATCTGGCGCAGTTAAATTTTGACATCGTAAAATCGTTTTTGCTTCGGAGCTTCATTGTAAAAATTTCTTGTTAGAATATTTCAAGAAAAATAATTCACCGGGAAAATAAATTAAGAGCGTTATTTAGTTCGAAATATTATTTTTGAAAATTTCATTTCCGTACTTTCATGCTCATATGTACGATATTCAATTCATAAATGATAAAAGCATATTTCCTTCATCGCTGATTCATGATCTTTTAGTTTCTAAAGTTGCCATTCAGTAATGATGAGAGCGGGTGGAAAGAAAGTGATTTTCGAATTAGACATTGATGTCAGAGTCATCGTTGAAAGAAAAATGAGGTAAAAGGGTTGGAATTGAAGTGGGAATGGCGTTCGCGAGAAACCAATAGCACTCATCGAAATGTCAAGCTCTTTTGCAACGCTCGAGCGGACATGTATGTACGCGCGCAGTTTCAGATTCGCGCTCGTTAACCTGGTCATCTTTCTCGTGCCTGACGGCAGAAAAAATATAGCGATAGGACCAGATACGTTTCGCGTTCTAACACCATGTTTCCTGCATCCGGCGTCCCATTAAGCTGTATTAATGCTTTCCGTTCCCTTTCCCATTACGTTGTTTTTTTTTATTACGCGAACAAATCCTTTTATTTAAATATTGAAAATTGAGAGTTGTATCGAAGTTTAAAATGTAAAAACAAATAATTGAAAGCCTTTGACCCATTTTTGTCCCTCTTTTGTGTTACTGAAAACTAAAAGAATGTATTTTTTAATCAACTTTTTTTCTTCTCCGAGTATCAGGATAAAAATGTCGTATTAAATATTTTTTTGTAATTTTTAGATTTAAAAAATAATACGTCTCCATTTCAATCACTTCTTCCTCGTAAAGCAAATATCACTCATCGCGAAATACATTTAAGAAGCGCATATAGTCAGGCCTTCATATTTCTCTCCCATCTGAGAGAATCCTCCCCACTTTCAAAGCTGTTCTTCTTCCAGCTTGCTCCGCGATGTTCGGAAGCACCGTTCCGCGTCTTGCCAATTTTTTTTCTGACCGATGTTTTCATCGTGCGACCGCGACGCGGAACCGCCAGCAAAAATTCCTTACGCCGTAACTCACCGCACGTCTGCGTCGTGCAATACGCCGCCGTAACTTACGCCGGCTGGCCGCGATCGTAAAAGTAACGACGAGTTCGGGGGAGGTCAAGTGCGTTGTTATGCCGGGGCGAATGACCCAAAATGTGCACGGCGGGCGGTTAAGACGTTGGCGCGACCTCGCGGTGCAATGAGCGCGATTAAATGGCGCTTCTCTATTTTGTAACGCCATATAGATTCCTCCACGAATTTACGAGACGTCCGATCAGAATCTACCCCTGCCTCGAGCTCGTTCCCGCTGCGCCTCGCGCGCATGCACGTGAGCACATACTGGTATTTGATCGTATCTCACGATAACATACTGCATATAATTCGAATAGTGTATTTGCCAGAAACTACAGATACGCAATGTGCATATATTTGTATGATTATATATTTGGAGATGCGTGGATATTTGCGTGAGGTAGAAGACCGCGAGAGTATACAGATCCGCGGATTTAGCGATTTACGTGAATATCTACACTAGAAATTCAACATCTATTACACATATAAAACGTATAAATATTTCATATTTCGAGCGGCTACTTTTCTTCATATTTTCAATGTACTACATTTCTTAAATGGTGTAAAAATTTAATCGATATTTAAAAAATAAAGGTAGACACGGGATTACAGAAAATGGAGAAATATGCCTATTTAAAAACTGATTTCTTAAGTATTGCACACAGAAAAAAAATTAGTATCAAATCAACAATCCATTGTTTCATATATAAGCAAGAATATAAAATCTCCTTGGAAGTATTTATAATCTCAAAGAGACATAATTTGCTAATATAAAGAAATTTTGTTTCTTCATGTAAGCAAATTATGTCTGATCAAGAATCTTATCAAATTCTTCCAAGAAGATTTTATATTCTTGCTTACATATGAAACAATGAATTGTTGATTTGATAGTCATTTTTTTCTGTGCATGATTATTTAAATCGTTCGTATAAATATTAACTCTTCAAATAGTAATAAATAATAACTTTTTCATTCTTCTAACTCTCTTCATTTTGTCTTCATTTTTCTAACACTGAAGATAATTTAAACACACACACACACACACACACACATATGTATATAATGCTATAGAAATATTCATAAAAAACAACAGTAAGAACGTATTAGCCTTTTGACGTCAGTAACATAGAATTACATATATATGACGCCGCTACTGCAACGTTGCATTATGACGCGATTAAATTTTGTCGTTGCCAAAAATATGAGGCGGGTCAAATCGAGCAATCTACGACACTCTCTATAACTTAGAGGCATTGCCCGTAGACAGGCGATATTTCACACTGCGCGAGAAACCGCAGACTGAACAGAGGCTGCCAATGAATTACGACATGGTCTATGTAATGCGCAATCGTGCGTATGTAATTTTCGGAAGACACACACAACGACGAGTGGCAACTCGAGCCTATGTCGAACCTATATAGCGAAGTGCGCATATAAGCGTTTCCTATAATTTAATTAAACGCTCGTGGGTTTCAGGACTACTCAGGCTGCAGCAGATTTATCAGGGGTTGAAACCAGGCAACGAATCCTTTCAAGTCGAAACCGTCAAGAGAATACAGAACATGTCAGAGGCGATCGATTTTCTACGTAGTCTGGAGGAGCTTAATCGGTGAGTGTTTTTCATTGAAGCGAATACAACACACACAAATAAAAAAGCGCCTCCCGCCGGATACATCACAAAACCAATACTCAGTATTCCTTAGTATGAACATTAAGTTCTTTTTTATGATCACACGAAGTACACGTTCCAATACGTTCCATATACTTCGATGTGATTTTTGCTCTGAGATACTATACAGAGAAATATATAAATTTAAAAACCAATTAATTTCACAATTTATCTAGTTCTTGTCTTATATTCACAAGAACATTTCGACAGATGCATGTGAAAAAATTCAAGTTTTGGGAATATGTTACAATAATGCATGGTGTTGAAATGCGTAGCCTAAAATAACACAGCCACACAAAAAAAAAGAAGTGTCATGTCCGAGAGATTAGACCCATGTATCCCTATGTATTTTGCGGCTCTGAAACCGAATATGACCTCAGAATTGCGCCATCAGATCAGGATTTTTTTATAATCGAGCTGAAGTGGTAATTTTAAGGAATATTTGGCAATTTTTTTGAGGGTAAAAAAAATCCTGTACTGATGGCACAATTCTGAGGTTATATTCGGTTTCAGAGCCTCAAAATACATAGAAATATATGGGTCTAATCTCTCGGACATGACACTTTTTTTTGTGTAGCTGTGTAATTAAAACAATTTTGTTTATGTTCAATTAAAATGCTATTAGATGATGAATTTTAAATTTTTTATCTACCGTTAATAGAAGTGAAAGGGAATGTAGCTATTTGAATACTAATCTTAATTTCTGCACTCGCACGGTGATTTAGCATAACCGTTATTTTCTTGCAAAATGGCATACCAACAGTGACGGATAAGGCTGGTCGCAGCATGCAAGTTGGCATATTCGCACTACAATTCACCAGCGGCTACGCATTTGCGCAATGCAAGTAATCAACAACAGCGAGTAATTGCCGTCGCGGTGGTTTGAATTGGTCGGGCGTAGTAGTTACCGAAAACAACGGCGTTATTGCAAATTGCCATACAATATCCAATTATTACAAACGAAATGAGCGCGGAAACTCCGCGGTGCATCGATCAAACGCGACAAAGCCACGCGTTAACGCAGCGCGCGAATTGCGGCGAACCAGCGCACGAGACTTATGTCACCCTTCCGATGGAGAATTCAACGTCGCGAGTCCCTTTTCTCCCGCTTGGACAACTGAATACCAATGAATGTCATTAAAATATTGCAGATGGAGTAACAAATACGTCGTTCTCGACTGTCCGACGGACATGGCGAAGGATATCGTTGTGAGTCATGTGAGAGACGTAGCCTTGGGAAAGAGGACGTATCATTATCTGCTGAGTGGCCTGGTGAGTCGAACAAAATAGAACTTAATTAATTCAACCGCTCATTACCAAGTCCCGCTCTCGTTCTATCTCGTAGTTAATTTTCCCAAGTCATACTGTCCGAAAAATATTTTCTCCATAAATTGCTCGCTTGTGGAACGTCTTCACGAAATGCCGTGTTAACGCTTCATGAATAACAATTGTTAAAGATGAATAACTATTATTAAACCATTAATTTGAAACCATGAAATTAAATTAAAATTGAATTTTTATCTTTAACATAATTAAAAATGAGTCTTATTCGGTCATATCTGAATCTTAACGAAACTGATATTTCTCGTAATTTTATATTCATCTTTATTTAGTTGTATTTTCACATCTATCAATGTCCTTCTGTTATCGTTTTTAACATAAATGTGTTGCAAAAGAAGAAGAAAGAAGGAGATAAAGATTAAATGTTTCATAAACAATAGCGTAATATTACTAAAACAAAGAAAAGTATTATTTTGTGTAATTAATCGAGAATTTCTTCCTTTTTACTTAAACATCGGTGACTTTCATTTCTACGCTTCTCCAGCCGGAAAATTCGGTATGCAAAACAGTGACTTTCGCTTTACTGTGCGAAAGTGCTCTCACTTGTTCACCGTCTGCGTTATAACAGGATGGTGAGATTAATTCGCAGCATGGCGAAATTTTCGAAACAAGCGAGAACCGTCGCTCAAACTGACACGAAACGCTCCGTTGTGGGGGCAAGATCTTCGCCGGTGATGTCTCCGCCGTACTTTAGAATTTAGAGGACAGTTTGCTTGTGTTTAGCGGCTTCCAGCGAGTTGCTGCGGAAGAGCAGACGGCATTACACTCCGGCGACGGAGAAGATAGTTGTACATACCTGCATGTACATCTAGTTCTGTCTCTCTACGAGGCACGCCATTGTCATTTATCGCATCATTCTCAAAACGGTTGCGCGACCGGGGCGCAGACGTGTCGATTCGCACATTTTCTCACTTTCCGCCATTCGCATCCTTTGCCTTTCTCCTCTTTACTTCCGCCTCTTCTCTTCCACAATGAGCAACTTGAGAATTCAACGACCGGAGAGGACAATTGCGACGTTTAAGTAGAGAGAAAGAGGGGGGGGAGAGAGAGAGAGAGAGAGAGAGAGCTAATTTCATTTTTCAATTTTCAATTCACCGACATATTTATGTATCCATAAAATTCTGACCTCTTTAACCAAGTTCGTCAGTAGAAACGCGAGTATAAATACAGACCTAATAGTTGTTGAACAACTAGCAATGTCGGATATTACAAAACTTTATCCGCTCTCTGACCGCAAATGTAAAAGTTCAAAAGTCAACGCAGCAATGGCGGACGGGATGATATCAGACCGGCAAATTAAACTGGTAACGTGGCGAACTCGTTCGCGACGAAGTTAAACACGCATACAACGTTAACAGCGTCCACGTATTATCTCCATCCAGCCGGTTGATGGATGATGGTGGATGGCCGCGCAGTAGTAAAGTAGCGGACGGATCAGCCGCGAGCTACGAGATGCGAAATTTAATAATAACACTTAATAATAACACATTGCAATTAGATGCTGGATATTATTAATTCAATTTTAAATGGAAATCATTATTGTGCCACTTACGAAAATGTTTCTTCCAATATCGCCGCCATTTCCGGCGCCCTTCAACAAATCTATTCTCCATACTTTGCTCGTTAGTTTAACGATCGCGAAAATAAGTAATCGCAATTTTAATTGGACTTATCGTTTTGCAAGCGTAATACGCGTTTTCCTCTCCTCTTACCTCCCTCTGCTCCCCACCCCTTCTCGTCTCGTAGTTCGGAAGAACTGCCGCGCGTTAACACGAACAACGAGCTTTTCACCGTTTCGAGGTTTCGCCGCGCATAATACGCAGTAACAACGCAATATCAGCATAAAACTGAAACGGTAGTTGCATTCGAGCGCGAGTAATTAAATACAGCGGGTCTAAGTTGGAATCGAGACGTCAGTCCTATTACGTTTTTCACAAGGGAACAAAGGAAACGCGGTAATAACGCGCCGTAATAATATTACAGTGACTCGAGTGCCTGTTCTCGAGTCGACTTTAAAGACGCGACGAAAGATCAAGAGCCTCGTCGTCGCAGGCAGACGCTTTTCGCGAAACTGTAGACTGCCCCCTTTAGAACCCAAAGCCAAAAGCTGAAATGGAGGCTTGTGTAAGACCCCGGCAACCTTTGTCACGCAAGCGAACAAGAATAGCCTGTGCATCTCGCAGATCCCGGCATGCATTCTCTTCTCATGTACCAATACTCCCGTATATTTCGCTGTAATCAGATAATGGACGACCGATGGGAGAGCGAGGTGATCGAGTATGGCGCCATCAACATCACGGGCTTTCGCATCGTGGACGCCACTCGACCTCACGTCAAGGATTTCCTGGCCGGCTGGCATCGTCTGGATCCCGCCACGTCTCAAGGCGCCGGTCGTGAATCCATTTCCGTACGTATATGTTCACGTATCACCAGTGCCTCCCCTGCGAGACCCCGTCGTCACTTTTTCTCACGGCTGTCTTCCCCATTCCACGGTGCACGGGGCGCGGCTCCTCCTCTACACACGCGCTTTCACGGCTTGCGTCCAGAGGGGAAACTACCTTCCGTGCGAAAGCCTCGGAATACCTCCCGAGTGCGACGATTCCCCTCCCGGTGGAGCAAACACTTTCTTAGGTTTCTTCATCTTCCTCGAGTACCCGTCCACGACGACGGCGACGTACCGGTCGACGACGCGACGGGTGGAGACGGCGACACGGTACGAAAGTTTCGCACGAGAAACGAGAATCAAACAAGAATCGCCGCGGATCTCGTTCGCACGCGCGATCTCGTCTCGTTCCTTCGCGCTCGTGTGTCTTTGTGTGCACGGTGGCTTGAGACCAAACTTGTTAAACAGCACCCGCATGTAGAAACTTGGACTTTTCAGCGCGTTTATAAAGTGCCGCTCGCTCGACCGTGCCAGTCCGTGCAGACCGCGCTTCGTCTTCCTGTTAATGACCTTTCCTTCATCCGCGCGTTAACATTTTTTTCCCAGCTTCTTGTACGAATCTAACAAAAACTAATTGATGTTTAACGATGCGCGACAGTGTAGGTCTCTAGTATTACCACACTGTTTTATAAAATACTTTTATCAGGAGACCATTTTTTGTCCGATCACTAGTACCTGACATTTAAACCAACTTTGATAAAAATGGATAAAAATTAAGTATGTTTAGTGTGAGACTGAATTTCGAAATAAAAAAAGTAGTGAAACGATCTTTTGTCAAAGAATTTAAAAATTTAATTAGATACAGAATCAAAAATAATTTTATTAGATTATTAAAATAATTATGTGAGCTGCTAGAATTATATTATAATTTTTTAAAAGTAACGTCAATCTATAATTTTTCATAAGAAATAAAAAATTTTCTTCATTTGCCACATTTTATTAACGAAAATACTGAATATATTAAGCATAATCATTATTATACTCGTATTATAATAATGACGTTCTCCTTTGCTTTATTATATATTTATTTGTTAGTTTTATTTCTAATCCCTCACGAAAACATAACACGAAGAAACGTACTCGATCGTTTTGCATGATTTTCGCTGTGTTACAAGAAGCGGCGGATATAATCCCTAAAATGGATATACTACTAACGGGATTTCGGGATAAAGTTGTGTGGGACACTATCTATGGATCTGAAAGCTCTCTCGGAGACAGGCCGCATGCAATCTAATGCAACGATTATCGTGCTCGATCGTTATATTCAGCGAGCACCAAACGCGGTTTTCCAACACTGGCGAATTGCCCGAGGTACTCTTGTCTCTGTGAATTTACGTACGCCACAACGTAACGACGAATCCCTCTCTCGATCTCGCGAAATTCTTGATCCTATCGAGGGATGAAGTTCTATCACAAGAACGTAGAAATCGAAGGAATATTTTTACCGAGAGAGAGAGAGAGAGAGAGAGAAATTCTTATTTTCGAAAATTGGTACGTCACGACAAACGGCGAGGAGAGTGAAAGTAGAAAAGAAGTTATTCCCTGCATTTGTACGTAAAAACTGTGCGAATTAATTGATTGCACAATTGTGTATCGAAATTAGGCACAGGCCGCTCTGATGTACGACGCCGTGTTCGTCCTGGTTGAAGCCTTCAACAAGTATCTGAGAAAGAGGACCGACAAAAACAATATGAGACGAGTAACGTCGAGCAGCAATCAGCCCATAAATGGAACTAAACCTTTGGACTGCTATCATAATCGCGGCTGGGTCACTCCGTGGGAACATGGTGACAAAATTTCCAGACTTTTAAGAAAGGTAAATAAATATTCAATTAGCAAAAATAACACAAATGCATGTAACGTCTCTACAATTATTATAGATTAAGTCCAAATATATAAACTTGTCATTATTTATTTATAATTCTTCTATAATCCTACAATGAATTATGTATTATTTGCCATTGTATATCAAATTAAGTAAATACGCGAATAAACGTAAATTGTTGCACGTTAAATTTTAGATTTCTGTTATCAATTTTTGATTCGGTTGATGTTTATTAACATTAAATACTTTATTATATTATTCAAATTTATACTTTAATAATACGTGCGACAATGCGTAATCGCGCATTGGCCGCAAACATAGGTAATTTATTTTCAAATTCCCGAGACACGATCCAGAGGACAGGAATACTCAATGTGTTGCGAAATACCGTGGCGACCGAAATTGCCACGGACCCTCCTCGACGTATCTCTGCTCTTGACAGTAATTGGCGGTTATTCCGACTCTAACGGAATTCCTGCGTTCGCGTCAAATAGTCCTCCGTCATTCCGTCCTTACGTATACATGCCGTTACTCTCGTAACTTTTTTTACCTTTTAATCCGCAACCGTTTGACAATTTATCATGTCAAGATTGAACTCGCGTAACAAGAAAAAAAAACATAGGTTTAACATCGGAATTTCTACAATAAATTCCGATAGATGATTTTTGGCTAATCCTAATAATAATGTCGTTTTTGCGTTGAATGTTAATGCTTCTATCAAACTTAAAAAATCATTTTCAATAAAAAATATCTTTTTATTTAAATAAAAAATTTATTGATGGTGTATTCTAAAAATTAAAATAAATAGTGATTATTTTTATGTGTATTTAATACTTATAATTTATATTTTTGAAATTTAAATTCTACTATTTTTCGACATTCAAAAAATGTATAATAATGGTCCATTGTATCTTTACATTAATTTTTATAAAAGCATGTAATAACAAATAAATATCCAATTTTTATAGCAAGATACGAAATGTGCTATTAGAATTTATTTACTTGCAGGTCGAGATCGAAGGGTTGACAGGAGAGATACGGTTCAATGACGATGGCCGACGACAGAATTATACGCTTCACGTCGTCGAGATGACTGTTAACAGCGCTATGGTGAAAGTGAGTATTTAAAAAATATGTAACATATTTAATTCTCTAATAATTGACAATTCTACAATTTAAAATCCGTAAATTATTTAAGTAGTCCGTCTTTATCACAACTATATACATCATCTATCTAATACACTTACATTCTCATTATATTTGAAATTTTCTTTTTGCGCAATGTGTCTATCCTAAAAAATGTATACTTAAGGAAATAATGTAAATTTATTGTTATAGGTTGCCGAATGGACCGATGAAGCTGGTTTTCAAGCAATAGCCGCGAAATACGTACGACTTCGTCCGCATGAAATCGAAAAGAATAAAACTTACATCATTACTACGATAATGGTAAGATAAAAATTGCGTGTTTATATAATATATTATACAACTCGTACACGATTGAGATCAATTGTAAAACAACGTGATGATTTCGATTGACAGGAGGACCCGTACATAATGAAAAAAATGTCGGACACGGGTGAAGTA
Source organism: Solenopsis fugax (assembly GCA_003595255.1). Classification (NCBI taxonomy): domain Eukaryota; kingdom Metazoa; phylum Arthropoda; class Insecta; order Hymenoptera; family Formicidae; genus Solenopsis; species Solenopsis fugax. The sequence continues at coordinate 44,397 of QKQZ01001651.1, read as the reverse complement.
TTAAGCGGAAATGACGGTTACGAAGGCTACTGCAAAGACTTAGCTGATCTTATCGCAAAGAAATTGGGCATATCATGTAAGTTTGTAATCAAATAACTTTCTTTAAAAATTACAATAATATACGTTGTATATACATATAAATTTAATATATGTATATCATTTATCCAAAGCGAAAACAATCTAATTACTATTATTAAATTATCATTTTTAATTCGAAACATTTATTTTCTCGGAATTTACTTAATGTCTACTAGATATAGTAAAACAATGATGAAGAGAAAAAGAAGAAGACCGCAGTCTTTGTTTCGGTGCTTCCCTCCGGCGGCGTACGCTTCCGAGTAATTTTTAATTATTAATGCTAACGACTCTCATTTAACTCGCACAAGAATTAATAATTCAAGCAAGAATTACTTTTATCATGAGCGAAATTTGCCGAAGTCAGCCCCACCCTTGACAAGTACCTAAAAGACGTAACGAAGCCTCTTCCGCGCACGGAATCGATAATGGAAAAAGTTCCGCGGAAGAAATGCTGTTTCGCGCGCCCCGTAAAGTACTTTCTTACGAATTTTCAGACGAGCTGCGGATCGTGAAGGACAGAAAATACGGCACCGAGAACCCGGACGTTCCGGGCGGTTGGGACGGCATGGTCGGGGAGCTTATCAGAAAGGTAAGTTCCAGTAATTTCGTTGTATCCGCTACATCCTCAACGCGCGGGGCGCTTTTTCCTCTCTCCCGAAACCAGTCTCCCCGGAAGTTTACGCGGAAAGACGCCTCGAGTAATTGAACCCAGCTTCTCGCAAGGGGGGAGGGACTATTGATCGTCGCGTGGCCGTATAGTCCAAGTGCTCTACGAAGGAGCTGTTTTATCTCCCGACAGCGAGTTTGAACCTGCTCCACTAGATGCCCTGAGCTTGCAAGCTCGTTAGTCGCGATTCGATTTTAAGTTCCATCTGGTGGAAATTTAGGATAAGTCTAAAGCACCCCAGCTTTCAGCTACATCGTAGCATACGTAGGTATGCACGCTTTCGTGCTTCAGAAAATACTGAAGATAAAATACAAAATTGAGAAATCTATTACAAGGCGCCAAGATTTGAGGAATTATGTAATTCTATTTTTCCCCAAATTATTTTATTTAAATAAAAATAGGGAACTCAGTTATGAATGTAATAATAATTAAAAACATAGAAATATAACTGTGCAGGAAAAGATACCAAAAACACAAATTATGCATGATTACATTACTAAATTTTGTAGTCGTATTTTTTGTCTTTAGTTTGCCTTATTATTCGTCTTTGTTCTTCAAATTATATTTATTTATTGTTACGCTAAAAAATGTGCAAATTATCATATAAAAAATTATAATAAAATATATATAAAATTACACAAGAAATATTAAACATTAAGATCCAGTTCTGATCGAATAAGACTAATTTTTAATTAGTTGTATATTCATATATAGATCAATGTTCTCTTGTTGTTACAAATTATTATAATTAATTGTTAACATACAAGATACTTGGCTCTCTTTTCGAAAATATTTAATATATTTAAAGTTTTATTTTTATTTCCTTTCCTTCAATTATTTTGTTTATTATAGTTATCAGATTTTTTACTTAGAATAATTTAAAAATTAACGTTTTATCACCTTTGCATTATTATTTAATCGTAATTTTAATGTTAATATTTACATCGACTACCTTATTCGATTCGCAGGAAGCCGACATAGCAATTGCTCCTATGACCATCACCTCCGAACGGGAACGCGTGATCGATTTTAGTAAACCGTTTATGTCTCTCGGCATTAGCATTATGATAAAAAAACCTATCAAGCAAAAACCTGGGGTCTTCAGCTTCCTAAATCCGCTGAGCAAGGAGATCTGGGTGTGCGTTATTTTCTCTTACATCGCAGTTTCCATTGTCCTGTTCATTGTCTCGAGGTAAGAAATTTTTTATCAACAGTTATAAGCTTTTTACGAGAAATGTACATATCGGCGAGAAAATACATATTTTTAGATTAAATACATAGTAGTTCAAGTCAGAGATCGACGCAAAGCTCATTATCTTCACCCTTCTGCATACTAATATGATTGATGAAATGTATCTTATTAGACCTTATACATTATTAATTTGTAGTTATAGCTGATCCAAGTATTAATTATGAAGAATCATAAAATAATCGATGCGTTGCTCGTTCCACAATTAAGCGAAGAATTTATATTAATAACATTAATCAAAGCAAAGAGAGAACCTTGTCATCCATTTTTAGTTCGGCTGCATAGACATTGTAATGCCACAGTTACATATCAGGGCAATTATAAATATGTATTTATCGCGATACGAACAGCAATTATATTGCAGTACATTCGCTGCGCATCTCTTTACATTATATGTTGCATATTTATATATTTTCTTATCACCATGATCGAACGCAGGTTTCCGTTCATAATAAATAAAATAGAAACTCGCGCGATGATACGTTAATCCAAGTAAAAGATAAAAGGTTGCGTTTAAATCGCCTGTTACTTTTGCACTGAAATAGTGCAGCCAAGTATAAATTGACATTGCATGCAACTATCAAAACATCTCAACGAGACATTTGTGAAAGCTCTCAGTCTTTAACGAGAAAGTAACGAGCGAAGGGAGAAAGTTTTTAGATAACCCCGTAATTAATGAGACTCTTTGAACGTCGTTTGAACGAGATCTTCTACGATCTTGGTACGATCAGTTGATGCATACGACGTGCGTGATATTACTCGAAAATATGACCGTCGAAGAACTGAAATATCAGCCTTGATTTTCAAAGCGCTTTCGCAGAGCGACTTTTAGATACGAATCTTTCGCGGAGCGACTTTTAGATACGAGTGCATTAACTTTGAAAGGTAAATTAACTTCGACTTTTAGATATATACATGATGCAACTCGGAAACGTACTTATTACCTTCGCCATAAAACTGGAGGCACACATGATAGGCAATCGTCCATTGCATGCTATTATTAAACAACGTATTATTACGTATTTATTCACGCATCAGCTAGGATACGCAATCTCACTTTATAAAGCACTAACATTATCTAATAATTAATGCTATCATTCGTTTTTCAATGACTATGCTTGGTAATAATCACATATATTGCAGAATATAATTAGAAGTTATCTGAAAGGTATCAAAAACTTGGAAATATTCTTTTAATCGCTTCTTTGACACCCTTTGTCCTTTCATATTCATATTCGTGTTTGAGAAATAACAAAACATTTTTCTCGAGAACTCTTTTTTTACCTTCGTTCAATAATATAGGTTTTCGCCGTATGAGTGGAGGGTTTTGACCATCAGTGGTAGCACAGATTCAGCTATTAGTGGACGAAACGACCCCGGTTTACAGCATCCGCATACGCCGCAAGGTTCACCTCATATGCCAACTTCCAGCATGGCCAACGACTTCAGCATCGTAAATAGCCTCTGGTTCGCGCTCGCAGCGTTTATGCAACAGAGCTGCGATATCTCACCTAGGTAAACATTCAGTTCATGTTATTAATTTTCGGCAGTAATTAATGCCTCGTCGAAAAGAGGCTTTTGTAAACTTAGCAGTTGACTTTTTTTTCTAATCGCCGGATTTAATGTCGGTTCGCGTTCGTGCTACAGATCTTGAATTTTAAGTGTCGTTATAAATGATGCCCGCACATCGAAGTCTTTCCCCTCTGATCATTAGCATAAATTGCCATGGTAGTTATTCCGTATTACAAAAACAAATCTGGTTTAACTCGTATTAAAATTCGTACTTTTCTATATTCTCTACTTATTCAATTAGAAACATTTTTAAATCATATCGAGGTTTTGCAGTTAACATGTCAAACATTAATTCTACGAAATCTGTTTTTTGTCAATCTCATCAACTCAGCAATTTCAGAAATTTAATTTAAACTTCAATTACATCAAGATAATTAATATCGGAAATTGAAATAAATGAAAATTTCTCTCTCTCTCTCTCTGTCCTTCCTCTTATTAAATTATTATACAGTTTATATATTATTATTATAATTTTCGTATTTCACAGATTTATACTTATACAAATTTATACTTATAAAAATCTCGCACTCATTAAAGATTTTGACGTTCAAAAAAAGAAAAAGCGAACTACATTAGCCTAGAAGCTCGTGTAAACAAAGCATAGAGACCGTGCAATTTCACTATTAGTCAGGATTCGGGTGGGATCAGATATTTATCTCGGGAGGGGTGGCTCGTGGATGTGAGCTTACGAGAGAATGAAAGAGAAAGAGAAAGAGAAAGAGCGAAGAGAGCGAGAGAAAGAGAGAGAAGGTGAAAACGGCGCGCGCAAGTGGCTCCCACGTTCTTCTCGGCTAATTATAGCCGCCCACTCTTGCCTCCCTCCGTTTCCGTTTCCGCGGTATAAGCGCAGGTAAGTACATAAAGGCACAGGGAGAATAGCTCCCTTTACCCGGGACAGGTCGAGCGTACAGCTCGGTAATAGGATGAATCGGGTAAGATTCTAAGAGCTTCCCAGTTGACGTTTAAAATCTCTCGTGTAAATTGTTAAAGCGCCTCTCCGCGGGTGGACGTTTGACTTAAAAAGCTCTTTACAGCATTTCGAGAAGCACTTTCGCGCTAAATATGGCCAAAATAAATGATCTTAATATTATATTTTCTTTTTGTAACTTTCAGCTATCATTATGGTATTTATATGTAGGACAAGGAAGCTATATAAAGAAACTTGATGAAAATATCCATTGTTAAAATTAAAATCGGGTTTCTGGAACGTGCCATATATGTACATACGTATCTCGAGTTGAAAATCTTTCTTTTGCTGATAGCCTTTGTAACACATTCGCTCTTCCAAAGGCGCGCACAATTACTACAAATACATAAAGCATACGTTATTTGGTTTTTAGAGTGCCTGCAAACATACCTCACCATTATTCTCGCGATAAACGCGCGTTATCACCATCAGTGCCGTCATTATACTCTCGTTAGCAAACATTTCAATCGCTCTTATCTTGCGCACTGCTTCACTCGTGCTATATAAATGTGTTCATGTTACAAATTACTCTATTCGTCAAGATTGATAATGTAGCGCAATCAAAATGTGCTTGTTCTTAATGACATAAAGCACTCGACTAAGCACAGATTGATTTAGATAATGCACGAAACAATTCTAATTCAAATTATGTAATTAATTAAATGCGAGTTTGCAATTCACAGGAAAAAAATCAGATTGACATTCGCAATAAAATTGGTGGCCTTATTATGCAACGCGTAATTTAGATCGACTTTGTACTCGCCAGATGATTATGGTCGCGCGAGGCTAGACTCATTTGAATAAAATGTGCCGCACGTGCAAAAATTCCACTCGTGCAATGATATGTGTACCGACTATATATTAATTTTTACTTCTCCTTCGATACTTTTTTAATTTTATTTCACATATTATCATATATATTTTTTCTCACATATAGTATAAATTTTATTTTATAAAATTACGTCAATTGAAATTTGAACAATTCTTTAAATGGGGTTAAAAAAACTTCACAAATCTTATAAATTTAAAATGAAAGAAAATATATAAAAACATATAAAAAATATATAACTTTTTTTCTGGCAATAAATAAATCATATCAGAAATAATAAAAAAAGATTCTTTTCTCTTTTAATTAAAGAGTTATGAATTATGAAGAAGGTCTTTAGAAGTTGAGTATTAAAAAACGGAAGGGAAAAATTTCTCTCGGCTGTCTCCGAACTCGATAAATTTCGCATTTTTGAATTAACTGTCGTTCAAAATCAATACGAGTATTCGCGCAATAAGAATTTCTGTAACTTTAATTCGTTCTTACATTTAATTATGAAATCTTTACGTATAACTTCTGACGTATAACAACTTCTTTAAATCACAAAACCATTACAGTAATTCTCTGTATGAAAACTATCTTTTTCAGAGATAACAGCATTAACGCTGTTTTGAAATGTATTTCATTACATAATACATTTCTTGGAATATAACTGGTTGGGTAACGATTTTGAGCAAACACTTCAGGCTGCAGACAACTGCCACATCTATAAACAAAGCATAATTTGCTCGCATATTCAAAACATTGTAGTTGGATAGGAGTCCAGTATGAATAGAATATTCACGTGGCAATGCTATATTGTGCTTTAAAGCACGCTACGTAGTGGTATGATAGAATTCAGATCACACATCCTCTCGTACTTCTTCAAGTATTCAATATATACACACAACATTGACATGCATTACGATTGTAACATAAAGATAAAATATTAAAACATCATGGAATATTTTTTCTTCTCGTTAAAATTTAAAAATATCTTCGTATAACGTTTCATTATTTGTTTTCTTTGCCACCACAATTTTTTGCGATACAAGTAACAATAATAATTTGATATTCAGTTTTAGGAACCACAAAAGTGCATACGTTGCTAGAGAATTGCAACAAAAGTGAACGTTACGAGTACGCGCGCGTTTTGTCGTTTACGCGAAACAGACCGCGTGCTCACTCCGAAACTAGGTCTCAATTAATTTACATTTGGCTGTATCCAGTGCGCCACCCCATCCTAGTAGCCCCCTTGATTAATGGTTTAAATATTCGCGCGGTGGCGATATGAATTGTAAATTTCGTGGAACCCGCGCAAACGGCCACCGTCCCTCCATCCTCCTTCTCTACGCTTCTCTTCCTCTTCTCCTTCGACCATCCTCGCGCGCGCTCTCAATGCTCATTCTGCGCGAAATCTAAGTCCGATGTGTACACACATAATTAACGATATCGGGTTTCTTGTTTGCGAGCAGTAAGACTTCGATTGTACCGACTGGAGAAAGATCTATCTGATTTATGCGACGCACGGATAAAGTGAATGCTAATTTATTCAATTGTAAACTTGTGTTCCAATATACATACGATGCTTCGAGACATTCACGTATGATAAAAAAATCTTTATAGCTCGATATTTCAATTATCTGCATTCTATATACTTATGTGTTATGTATTATATACGTTTGTTTCTAAACATTTATTAGGCCGGTCTCACTAATTCGGATTGATCTAATCAGTCGATTAAATTTGTAACCTAATTTTTTTATTATTTTAATTAAAGAATTACTTAATTATTTATTTAAAAATTACATTTTATATAATTTGTAGGAAATAAAAAACAACATAATATGGGCAATTTTAAGTTTTGTAATTGGCTATTCTTAAATTTGGTCAGCCGATCGAGCTAATCGGAATTGATGAGATCCTATTTATTCTAAATTATTGATTCCTGAATAATTTTACAGATCTATATCTGGTCGCATAGCCGGCAGCGTTTGGTGGTTCTTCACGTTGATTTTAATATGCTCCTACACCGCAAATCTCGCCGCATTTTTAACCATCGAGAGAATGGTCACGCCAATTAATTCACCCGAGGATTTAGCAATGCAGACGGAAGTCCAATATGGCACTCTCAGTAATGGTACCACTTTGGATTTTTTTCGGGTAAGTATGCAAGAAAAATGTTTAACCTATTTCACACGTAATTATACATTACAGGAGCCATTAAAAAAACTCTTTCATGCATATTGATTGTCGATCCACATTGTTTTTTTCCACTCGTCCGCAGAAATCTCAAATCAATCTCTACAGCAAGATGTGGGAATTCATGAACTCGCGGAAAGACGTATTCGTACAAACGTACGAGGAAGGAATAGAAAAAGTGAGAACGAGTAAGGGCAAGTACGCATTTTTATTAGAGAGCCCGATGAACGACTACATCAACGAAAGAGAGCCCTGCGACACGATAAAGGTCGGGAGAAATCTCGATGCCAAAGGATTTGGTGTTGCGACGCCGCTAGGATCCCCACTCAAGTGAGTACTCATTGACGATATTAAGCAAGCTCCTCATAATATCGATAAAAGTTATTTCATTTCTTTAAACTTTAGAATGATGGATGGTACAAAAATATAAAATATTGCAACAATTAACAAAACTTATCATCTAACATAACTTTAATTGTTAGCAATTATCTTATCCCTCTTCTTTTTTAGTGGCTTATCCTTTAAAATGACGTTAACGATGGTTATCGTCGTTCTAAAAAATAAGCTGCTCTCAAGATACGAATTAGAATGTTATTAGACTTGTCGGAATAATTTCACACTTACGCTACTTTCCATATCTCAGACAGCAGAGAAGACACTTATACATTTTTGTTGAACAAACAGAAGAGAGTAATTAACGAGGTTTTGTAGTCATCAAGGCAAAATAGAGATTCCAGTACGCTTTCCCTTTCTTTCTTTATCACTCTTTCGTACGATCACTTCGTTTTTGTTTCCGCTAAATCTTTTTGCGGGCTTCGCTTCTTGCTTTACTGTGTTCGGAGTGTCGTCGCATCATTACACGCAATTAACATAGAAAAACTCGTACCTCTTTTCCATGCCATTACCCATTAGAGGACACGTTTACCATCAACTAACGCTATTCGTATCATGTTTCGGCAATGTGTTAACATCTGCCTTTCGGTTTGCGCGAGCAAGATCTGTTTATATTTTTATTCAAAATTTTCCAAGCAAATAGAATCCTATTATAATCTTTTTTAACTTTTATTTAAAGCAAGAATCATATTAACTCGATTACTTTAAACTTTATAAAGTAAAAAGTTATTAAATATCTTAAATAAACAATTCTTTTCAAAGTATATTTTTATTCTCTTTCGAACTCAAAAATAATTTTAACATTTGTCAGTATCATTTTCAACGTAATGAAAGAAAAAAAATGATTAAATTTTCGCAAATAATAAAATTTATAACAATATGCTAATCTAAAAACACTACACATACAGGAAAAAATGAAATTTATGTTGTAGTGATACTTATAATCCAATCTTCTAGTAAAGGAAATTAGAAAAATCTATGAATAAGTATTTGTTAGTCCATTAATCTTCATAATGTGACTAGAGCAAGCGTACCGCTGCGACGGTAATACGAGCAAATTTGCATGTTATTGATTTTTTAACCGCGCGACCCCCTTGACGTTTCGTGCAACGTTCTGATCTCGTATCCGCGACTCACGCGCTGTCTTTGGATCGCCAAAGCAAGAACGCTGCTCGCAAGGCAGGTAATTAGGGGCGGTATGCAAACAGCAGCTTTATTATGTCTACCCACACATCTACCGCGGAATAATGGCGCCGTGGTTTCCTATTAATCTTTTTTCCTCAAGTCGAGAAAACTCCTCTCCTCGTAGCTCGGAGCAGAAAACTTCGTAGAATACCGATATTCCCAGAAGCTTAATTAAAGAAAGTTCCTCTAACTTTTTCTTACAAATCTGATTAGACGCATTGCTGATATTTCGATGTTCTGACTACTTATTCACACATAATTAGATCGTACCTTCATATATCGTAAAGTTACTTGGCAAGAGAATTGTGATAAAACAATACGATTATAAATCTTATGCATGCCAATATTTTTGTATTATTATAATCTTTTTAATCATCAAATCAAATATAATATTATATTTTATATTTTATATAGTATTTTATTTGATTTAATGTGTGTTAAAAAAGATTATAATAAAACTACTGGTTAGAAAACATTTTTACTTAATAATATGATATAAATTTGACAATGTGACAGGGATCCCATAAATTTGGCGGTGCTCTCTCTGAAGGAGAACGGAGAACTGGCAAAGTTAGTCGAACGATGGTGGTTCGAAAGAACAGAGTGCAGGCATGGTGATAAGCCAGACATTAGCGGAAACGAATTATCGCTGAGCAACGTAGCGGGAATATTTTATATTCTGATCGGTGGCCTTCTTCTGGCACTCGCTGTAGCTCTTTTGGAGTTCTGCTATAAATCGCATACAGAGGCGACAAGAGCGAAGGTAATAATAGCGAAAGATGTAATATGTATTTTGTTATATGTACTTTGTCATAATTTAATTGAATTCTATTATCAAATTAAATACTTTTACATAACATACCAGAATTTCATTTTACTTTGATTACTTATTATTTCATTAATGGAACTGTTATAACGTCTAGTAGTTAATTTAACTTCTTTAATTAAATTTTTGATATTTAATAACCTTACAAAATTTTTATAAATATAAGGAAAAAATTGCACGTCATTCATAAAACGTCATTTTTCCTTAGATCCCGCTATCAGACGCGATGAAGGCGAAAGCACGACTTACCATCGGTGGTGGTCGCGATTTCGACAATGGACGGGTAAGTGATAATCGAATCTTTTATTAATATGTTCGCATACGCATACTCGCATACGGTATCAGTAGAGATTATTTGGCAAGAGGCGCTTCGACAAAACGTGCCGCCGATCCAACAAAGACAAAAATATATAATAGTAATAGATGATGATGATATTTGTTCAACATCATTTAAATTAATTTGCTTAATGATACATGCAGGTATCAAACTATTTAGAGAACTAAACATACAAGTAGCATGTTTACTGCAATATTTGTACATATTATAATAATAATAACAAAAGTTATACATATAATCTATCGAATGCGCTAATATATATGGTCGTTCATTTAACATACATTATAATGTTGCTATTAACTAGCTGAACATTACGATAACATGCATTTGCGAATGTTCTCTAGAGATTAATTATTAAAATCTTCGGTGAATTACGCAAAGAGTTTAAAAGTTTCGTAAAAAAAAGATACGCAGGTGCATAGTGTTCTCGATCGGCGGTGCGTCTCGTCGTGCAATTACTTCGGTCTCGAACCAAAGATATCGATGTATCATAAAACATATATACATTCGCAACAAGAGCATCGTACATTATACATACGCATATATACATGAAACCTATACATTATATCCATACATATAGATGAACAATATATAGAGTACGCTTGGCATGCAGTTAGCAGCGTAAACGTTTGACACACTCTCGTTAGTTACGTGGCCGGACTCAACTCGGCTGCATTTAATGTCCCAGAGTTTCAGCCTCAGTCTCGAAGAGACCGATCGACCAGAGGGCTAAGACCGTTCGATATATTGACATACATATATTCTCTATATATGTATATACCTACATATGCGTACGTGCGTGCGATGTGCAGCTGGCTGGATGTATTGCGCTCTTTTTCTGTTTCTCTCGTATCTCTTTCTCTCTTTTTTACTTGACGAACGTACGGAGGGGGCGTACAAATTTGCTCGTTCGCGTTTGCGTTTCGTTCTACTTTGGGTTTTTGTCTCTAGTGGTACGGACTGCAGAGTTAGACGGAGGATGCATGCGCCTTTCCCGGGACCATATGTGAGTACTCTCGCCCTTAATTTTAATCCCATTTTGCATTTATCTTGCTTTCTCCCAACTCTATTGCAGTCTTCCTCATTTTCTCATTCTCTTTCGCTTTTCGTGTCAAATGCTTCTGCACGATATATAGCCGTGGTTTGACTCACACATGCCGTCACATGGAATGTTACCTGTCCTTTGACGAAGGATAAGCCGATGTCTGTCACACGCATACACAAATTTCTCTTTGCATATCTTTCTATACATATATAATTACTTCGAAAAAAAACTATAAAATTTATAATACATTTATATAGACACATTAAACAAATTGCACAGAACATATCGTCCGATTAAGAATGTCCCATTAATATTATCAACTTCCACATAAAAGTTTGCTTAAATACGCGTATAAAGGAAAAGAAACAAAGACACGTAGGGACTTAAGAAAAATTTGAGATCTTCACCAAAGTTCCTATTTTTTGTAATACTGATTCCTTTCACAGCGCGGGAAGAAACGAGTTCTGGCTGCGGAGGTGCCAACATTGACTACGTTCGCGCCGAAGGTATGATTCTGAAGAGACCATGGTGCATCAAGAGCCACACAGGAAATTTTTTGAAGATCTCTAATTTTCTTACGTTCCTACGTACATTGCTACGTCGCGTCGGTGTATGGATATATCTGCACGGTGTATCCTTTGCGCTCCTTTCAGAGTTGGATAGTATATCTAGTTATATGCAAAAAGTTACTTTCCTCTCAAATTTCTTCTCACCTCGCAGCTAATTAATAAAGACGTTTGACTTAATTTCCGATTTTAACAATCTTCCGCAAATACTCGTCCATATTTGTTAAATTGATACATTTATTTCTAATAGTAATTTAAAAATAAATCTTTGGATTTTAGAAAAATAAATTTTAAGGAAGGTTGATAAAATTGAATTTTTAATATTTTAATACGAGCGAAATAAATATTTAAAATCTCCTTTTTTACGCGTCTGTTTGACTGACTTGTCTTGTGTGTACTGTCAAACTCGCATTCTCTATCCCATACTTTCCTCCACATTTATTTATTCCGTATTTCCTTTGTAGAATGCTCCGATTTCCTTCTTAGTGACTCACGCGCGCTTATTCGGCATGGCTTAAGCAAAAATGCACCGCGGCAAACGAGGAGTGATGTAGTATATTGTGTGACGCTTTTCATTATGCAAAACTTATAAATAAGCGACAGACACATGTGTAAATTCGAGGTTGTTTTTGTTCATTTCTTCGTGTCGACGTGCACATGTCTCCAATCGATCGTCCGTACGCGAAGCCCAAGGCAAACAAAAATCTTTATTTGCGGATATTATTAATGTTGCAAAACGTTATGGACGGTATTTATAGTCCGATTTTACATTCAAGATCGTCTTAAGTCTGGTCATGGGCAGTCTCAAGATTTCATTCAATTAATGAAATGACTGCGGTGTCTCGAGATCGTATATTTAAAACGCTCTTAAATATAAGATTGGATTGTGAATACTGCCCTGTGACGATAATATTGTTACAACTTTTAATATATTTTCGATCTCCGTTCAAATCAATTCAGAAGAAAATATTAAAATAAAGAATTTTGTTAAAAAATTTGTATCAGCAACGATTGCTTTTGCAAACGCGGGAATAAAACGTCTGTATAATTAATTGAATTAGAGATCTATCGCACAATTAAATTAAACCATACATTGCAAAACGTAGAGAAGAAATGGAATAATACAAATCCTATTCACATTAGAAAATCACACACCTATAGTTTTGCAATTTTCACGTAATTCTATTATAAATCACACACGAAATTTAGTCACATAATATTTTTACTGTCTCTTATCAATGTGCATGCCTGAGCTGGTATACCGATACACTGTTCAGTTTCAAAGTATCTATGTGTTACCAATCTACAAAATTATTATTACTTGCATCAATTAAGGTTTACTAATTTATGATAATATATTAATTCTAATTGTCGGGAAGAAATTTAATACACTAATTTATGATAATATATTAATTGTAATTATTGTCGGGAAGAAATTTAATGCTGAAGAAAATTAATTCAACATATTCAATATTTATTTCGAGCAGGAATTTGCTTACAATTTGAATAACCAACAAAGGAACAAGACGATGTTTCAGAAAATTAAAAGAAAAATTATATTTTTAAAATTTTATTTTATATTCGAAATATTTTTTTAACTCATGATAATTGAGAAACTGCGATAGTTATAGAAGGTTATTAGCTCAAGCGGATCTAACGGTGTCTAATTATCAACTTTGAAATTTCCAGTATTACGCACCAGCCAACGCGATTGGGAATACCGAGGGCGATCAGGTACACAGCAACACACATACCCAAGTGTAAACTGCTACCAGCAGGAAGACTCGAGCGATTCACCCGCCAATTCGC
>QKQZ01001651.1:0-30683 GCA_003595255.1 Solenopsis fugax | reverse complement strand
CGCCGCCACCGATGGTGGCACCCCCGCCGCCACCCCCGCAATCCAGAAGACCACGGAGGAACGTGACCTTCGCGGACTCACCGCCGAAGAGCCCGAAGAAGACGAAGAGCCCGAAATACAAATTTCAGCGAAAGCTCAGCATCGCGGCTCTCGACATAGCGGTGCCGTGGACACCGGCGTCCCCGCGACACTGGTCCGGCCTCAATGACAAACCGGAATACATCACCTAGACGCTAAAACCGACAAGGAAACAATCGGCGTCTTTTTATCTTAAAAGCAATCTCTTAATTGTCGGGGTATCGCTACAGTGCTTGAACACTGTCGAAGAAATCTTCCCTTTACGATTTTGTCCAGTAGTCGAATAATCCGAGCTCGAGTAATGAAGCAATTGAAACATGGAAGCACTGATATTTTTATAGAGCAATAATTATAAGATTCTAAGGAATTAAAAGAAGAAAAGTTGTCTCTTCGCTGTAACACTTTTAACGCAGCACCGGACATTTTGTATAGGTTTCAATAAACGACGCGTTATATTTATAAGATTTAGGAGAAGTTAAGAGACTAGTTCCTCTAATAAATATTGGAGAATACGATTATCTCTCAATAGAGTTATGCAAAGGGCAATTGGATTATCGGCACGTTCGAATCGCGAAGAGTCGCATTACTCGAGTCTTTGAATTATTCGACGACCGATAGGCGGAGTCAGCATGCGAAGTAAAACCGCATTGAAAACTTAACATACCACCTATTCTCCTCTCCGCGGCTACTGTCTTCTCCACTGAGGTCACGTGCTTTGAGGAATGTACATTTAATTCGAAAAATTATCCATGAATCTTTCCCCTTGCGGAAAGTAGCAATGACATTACTGCCATTTTTTAAAGACGACAACATTCCGAGGTTAATATTGGAATCTAAAAGTATTTTATTATATTTTATTATTATTCTCATCTTATTAAAAATATACATCCTTTGGACTCTTTAATAATTACTATCGAGAGTAAAATAAAACGTAAACGTAGAATAAAGTGGATCAGTGTAGAACATATGTATTAGACCGTGGGCTTCAGGTTTGAAGAGGGAGCAGCCACCCAGTCTCCATAAATCGGCGGAAGTTCTTTCGCGGCGAAGTCGTCGCCCGAGAACATCGAAATATTTCTCGAGCTCCGAAGCTACGGCGGCGACAAGAACGGAGGCGAAAGTTCCTTTCGATCGAATCCTTTGTACATTGTAAATAACCGTGAGAGAATCAAATAAAAATCAAAAAGACGAATTCACCAGTCGGCGACGGTAAGCTCGCTGCAATTGCGATAGTATGATGATGGTCCTGGGATGGGTGCATGTGCAACCAGCAAATCGAACAACACACTTACTGCCATAAGAGGAACGCCCGATTAAGAAGGACCGCGTTCACCGGGTGGAAGTAGAAGATTCGCGGTGGCTAAAATCCGCGCCGTCGCGAGTCACTAGAAACGTCACGTGCCAAAAAAGACTGTCGATCGTGACGACGACACTACTATTATTCTTATTATTATTATCTAGTTATTATGATTATTATTATGAATTACGATTACCGATTACCGTGTATAAGGGGGTAACTATTTTGTGCAATGCGAGAGTGGAGTCTGGCGCCGCAAACGGCGGAGTCACATGAGTTTTTTAACTGAAACAATGGATGTGCAATCGCACCGAATGCGTGAATGTTGCGAGCGAAATAGTATATATAATATATAAATATATATATAAATATAAATGCAAATATAAATATACATACTTATAGACGTTTATTGAGAGAGAGAGTGTGTGCGAGCGCGCGAATTATAGAGAAATACGTGTGGAACGTGTGGATTTAGGTTAATCGTGTAAACGCGTTATAAGTACCTAATAGTGCCAGATCGCGCCGATCTGGATCGATAGATGGACGCAAGTATCCCCGCTTCTCGTTTCGTGTTTTTTCTAACCGTCTTCAAAGCCGTCTCGCGATGGAACTTACCGTGCGTCGACGGATCGCCGCGATCTGGCCCGAGAAACGACGTTTACGGCCATGGTTTTCGTGCCAAGAGACGATATCTCCCGCCCGTATAGTCCGACGCTATCATTATCCACGACAGACGCATTATAAATGCACAGATGTGCATTCCTGAGAGCGCAGTTTGTGATTACGCAAGCCGTTTTTAAAACTTTATCGACCGGAGTTCGATGCTCGCGTTACTTCAAACAACTGCCATTTTATATGTGAAAAAAGATATTGGTTAACAAGTTTTTAATATTAATTTTTATAAAATACGTTTATACAATTGACGTTTATACAATTGACAGCTTTTTAAGTAGCATTTAGTAATCAAAAGCTGTCGTGATTTGATATCAAGTTATTTAATATTTGAAATATATTATACTGATATACTGACGTTTTTTACGTAAAGTTTTGCGTACTTTAACAGTGCAGAGCATTTAAATAATTCAAAAAATATGCAAGAAGACCGAATTAACGTAAGCGTTCGCGCAGATTGAAATTTCGAATTAATTTTTATGTATATTGGACAATACATTTATCGAAAGCTCAACAATTTAATCCATAAATTTTAACCACGAAATAAACGAAGCGATTCTAATACTTTGTGAAAACTGTCGGTACGATATAGCTTAATCGATAATTAGAACTGTGCTGAATTTTAAAACGACTCGGGGACGCTTGCCGCATATAAAAATAACTGCAACCGCCAATTTTATCTCGCCTCAGTGTCGGACGTGAAACGGCGGGGGAAATCGGTAGCCAAATTACGTGCCGCCACGTGTAAAGCTGAATTTCCTTTTTTCGAGGTGCGCTTTGCCCATACAAATATGCGATAAATCGCGACGCGACGCGCATTTCCAGTTCCCTGTTGTAAATATCAAAGATTGAATTGCCAATTTAGCACGAAAGTGCTTTCACGTTGCATCTTGCGACTATTTTCATACGACGTACTCGTCGTTCCATTTGGTGCATTCGATAAAAATAATCCTACAACAAAATATTAATTTCAATTTTTTTTTTAAAGAAGAAAACAATATGTTTAAAAAGTTTGATAAATTTTGTACGTTAATATTGTGACACAACAATATCAATTGTCTCGACCTCGATTGTCCAGCACGAATCCAGTACGAAACAATAAGAGTTCGAAAGAAATTTCGTATGAGAAAATAATACGATCACGAAACAATAGGAATAATGTCCTTCACTTTTGCAGGAAAGATTTTTACTCGTGGCGGTCGTCGAGAGCGATCAACCTATCATATCGTCAGACTTTCTTATTACGAATAATTGTTATCTATCACCGGATAATAAAGCGATAGATAATGCGTATATCGGGTATTAAGTCGTTAAAAAAAAAAAAACAAGAATAATGATAAACGTCGTGCATGATAATGTTACGAGGAGAAGTTCGGAAGGAATCGAGCGTCGAGCGAAAATGAAAACCTTCCCAAGACTATGTCGAAGTACCCAGTGTGATTAACTGACAAGTGTACATCGCGCAATCGATAGCACGTTAGAAGTCGACGACGTACGTGCGAGTGATTTAAGATAATCGAACAAAATCGTCGACGCGTCTTGCGAACGCGACGCGTCCCGATCGTCCGTTACCGTTAACGTTTCTCGTGTTGATGTTCATCGTGACACTTTTTCTATCCCCGAGCTCACTACGGAAAAACCGACGAACAAGTCGACGAAGGCCTATTCTACAATACGTCGTATGTCGCTGTCGGGTGTCGTGAGCCGTAAGAATTGACCAATCACAGTAGAATATGAGGAGTTCATCAACTGTGATTGGTCAATTCTTACGGCTCACGACACCCGACAGCGACATACGACGTATTGTAGAACAGGCCGAAGCAATGTAACAATATGCGCGCACGGAACCTCGCGCGAAAATATCCAGTGTAACGGATATATCCAACATTGAAAGAACGGTTTTGCTGAAGTGTCTAAAAATTTAGCTAGACAGAGATCTGAAAGTAATTTTGTTGGATTGAAATAATTATGTAGGACGCTCAAGCATGATTAATAATGATGCGAAAAGTTTCTGGCAACTACTTCGAGCGTCCCATATAATTATACTGATGGTTTTACAAAATTATTTTCAGATCTGCATCTAGTTAAATTTTTAGATACTTTAGCGCAAAACCGTTCTTTCCGTGAAGCAAAAATCCCCTTCGTCCTCGGCTCGCAGAAACTCGATGCACCTTTTCGATGGATGGTTTTGCGTTTCCGAACAGCTTGGATTTCGATTGGATCGCGTAGTAAACTATGCGTCGAAGTAAACCGATTTAGTTCTGCTAATCCAATAGAACTTTAATAATTGAAGTTAAAGTGCTACATTTGCACACTCACGTTGATCCAGATTACCATCCGAGGGAAAGGTGTAGAGGCAGTTTTGCGTTTTCGTATGTAACTACTTGATTACGTTTACATGTGTAACTGTGTGATTACATGTCGCTCCGGAGCAGGAGCAGGAAATCTCGGAGACCTTTCGCAACACCCAACCGATTAATCTCCATTTTTATACGTCACGACAACCGAACAATCATCTCATTTTGCTCGATGTACTTGCCGAAATATGCTCATCGTTATTCCGGCAAAGTGTCCATTTTGCAGAAATGGATCTCTTGCGACAACTTCTTTGGGGGCGAAATGTATAATTTATAAGAATGAATTTTTCACGTCGAGCAGAATGTCTGTAGATATCCGTGTAGACACACAAGAAACCATGTTTCTGAACTTGCACAGACAAGCGCAGCGTTGACACGTGTAAATGGAACGAGACCGCGCGAGAGAATCAGTATTTCCACAGCAAAAGAAGGAGAGAACAGAAAAAATAGCGTCTTCCAGTTTGCGCTTTCATTCATCGCTGCATTCCACTTACGCTTGTACCTTCGATTCAATCCTTCGTTATCCCCCCGTGCCATCCCGTGGCGTGATACGATCGACTCCCTTGTAAACCATTGTATACCAATCAAATTTGTCACAATACAGGATCGTTTATTTAAATGTAACATGTAACATATGCAAACCCAATCCGATTTATATATTTTTTCTTTCTTTTCACAAAACGAAAGGTAAGTGCTGTACATTTACAATTTCACTCTTGCTAACAAATCGTTCTAAACGAAGCTATAATCACAAAAATAATTAATCCTCGTTAGATAAAGGAATTAATTAGTGTACGTTACAAAATATAAACTATAAAATCAGTAATATCGTATTTTATCTTGTGTCGCCATTTATTAAAAGGCATTTTCTGACAAGTCAGGGAATTTCACTGCGACCTGCACCAGCAAAGCGCTTTATGAAATAATGCATTATCATACCGGCCATTAATCATATAGCCTTGTCTCGCAATCAGTTTCGCACTTTATACAATTCATCACAGTATACAAACTTACATGATGGTAATTACGTTTCGTCATTACGAAATTAGAAACGTTAACTTAAATGATAATTTCAAGTCCGTATTTCAAATCATTTCTAATCGATGACCCACACCGATTTCTATTTGCAAAAGTTGAAAAACATCGGTATCAAGAAGTTGATAGTTCATTAACAAACGGTAATAAATAGAGAATTATGCGA
Source organism: Solenopsis fugax (assembly GCA_003595255.1). Classification (NCBI taxonomy): domain Eukaryota; kingdom Metazoa; phylum Arthropoda; class Insecta; order Hymenoptera; family Formicidae; genus Solenopsis; species Solenopsis fugax. The sequence continues at coordinate 25,078 of QKQZ01001651.1, read as the reverse complement.
CTATCTTAAATTAACTGCAGAATCGCAAATAATTTCAATATTTTACTCGCTATCTTGATGTCTAAATTAAATTTGGATAAATAATTTTTATAATAATTTAATAATTCCTATAGCTGTAAATCGCTCGTTAAAATCAATATCTTTTGGTAAGAAGAATTGTAACATGTAAATATATCTCATAAAATAACGAGGATTTTGTTTTTATTATGTAATCTCATATAATTGAATATCGTTATTCATCATTTTTATAAAATTCAAAAAGGTAGAATATTTTCTATGAAATCAAGTCGCATTGGTATGCTAACCGGGTGACCTTATTCTTGAAAAGCGTTTTAAAAAGTTCAGCAGAAGCGATCAAATCCTTTACGGTAAGGATTCCGCAGAAATATCGCTTCATGTTTCCCAGATAATTTTCTTTGCCCGATCCTTGCTCGAGCTCGCGAGACTGAAGGCAGTAAAGATTCCGGCGATGTCGTCGGTTCGATGCATTTGCATTCGAATTATTTCAGTGAAATGGTTAGTGATCGATGGATCCGCCGCTTCATCGTTGAACCGGATTCGAACTGATTCGCTCCTGCCTCATTCAAATGCTAATAACACGCTTTCGATGGTAACCAATCGCTAGTCGGATCTGCCCTCGAGATTTTTTATATATGCGCTGCATGACACGATCATCGATAAACATCAGTCGCGATAATTTAAATCGCTCGGATGTAATTTGTCGATCGCCTGCTCGAATTTCCACACCGCAAAATAATAAAAGGTATTAATTATGAAGCTGCATTTATAAGAAATGAGACTGTATGTGTTATAAATATAACACATGTTATAGTAAGTGAATGCTGCATTTTTGATTGTCGTTATATTAAACAGCAATATTGATATATCATTAATTATTTACTGTATTATTTAAAAAATTAGTGGAAATTGTAATTTAAAAATATTCGGAGGGAAATACATAATAGTATAAGAAATGACATATGGTTATCGCGATAAAAATCTATAAATAAAACGAACTACCAGGCAAATTTATATATAAAATACATTTCGTTTGATACCAAATATCGATTACAATAAAAAAAAAATAAATTACAACAAAAAATTCTGGACAAAAAAACTGAAATGTACATATATAATTTTTTTTTTTTTACAAATATCATTGACCAAGATATAGATATACTTTTATCAAATAAAAATTCATTAAACATTTATTATATTTATATATTAATAATAAAATTTTGCCAGTATATGTTGTCAGTATTCTGAGGAAAAATAAACAGATAAATGAAATAAAATATTAAAGTATCTTTATGTAATTTCAAATTTTTAAATTAACAATTTATATTTCAGAGAATATTTATTAAATTTTTAAAAAAAATGAGGGAAAGAATATTGTATAAATTCTTATAAAGAAATCATTTAAAATGTGTCCATCTAAAAATTTAATCGATTTAAAGATTGATGTAAAAATCTTTAGATAAATGTGGAAAAGCAATCTATGTTGCTCTGGGATTCTAGGGTAAACGGAAGATGCTTGATCAAAACGTCCACCGCTATCGAAAACAACCGACATCTTATAGTTCCCTTCGGAGAGGCTCGTATAATCTCACTCGATTATCGCCAAGCCGCCAAATACCATGTTGGCAGCAGGGCGATCACGAAGGCACAATGCCCAAAGTTCCTTTGTCGACGATGCTGATCAGACGTTGTTCGAACCATCTATCGCCACGAAAATTCGGCGCTTGCGCAATCGCGTTGTTTATATCACCGAGCAAGAGGAAGGGCATGAGGCGCGGGATGAACAGAGAGAAAGGGTTGAAGAGAGAGGCCTCGATCAACCATGCAAGCGGGATGATAGATGGTAGATTCGAGAGAGAGAGAGTGTGTGTGTGTGTGTGTGTGAGAGAGAGAGAGAGGAGAAGTAGCGAGAGTACGAGGTAGTGTGGATGCTAAATATAGGCAGGGTTGCCAGGTTGCAGAAACAGCCGCCGCCCCTTTGAGTACTGGGACCAGTTGGTTCAGCCCGGGGGGGTTTGCGGATGGCGGGAACGACGAGGGGGCGCGGGACAGGGGAAGCAAGGTCGCGTCATTGATCGTGGGAGGAAGGGGTGGCGACGTGACGCTCCTAGTGACGTCATAGCTTGCTCCAACAGCCCCTCGGACTACCCGCGGGCGCCCTCTTGTTCGCCAACCCTGGGCCGGGCCGCGACTTACTGCCCCGTTTGTTGCCTCGCCCTGATACCCAGCCTTCCGTGCGCTCACTATCTTTTCTCGCTTCGCCGATACCCCGCATCAAAGTGTTTTTTTTTTTTCTTTAGGCGAGACCCTCCGGTCTCTTTTCACGCGTTCTCTTTGTTCCATCCAAAGGGCATTTCAGATAAACGTAAATACTGCTTGCTAATGTACGACTGAATGATTGTATCGCGTTCATTCAGCCAAGATCTAAAATTGAGCGATTATTCTTTCTCTTCTTCTCGGATCACGTGTAATTTCATTTTATGCCACTTTCATGCCAGATGAATTCCATTGCATAATCCCTTTCACGTCGCTTCTTGTGTTATGTTACTAAAATATGAACGTAGATCTAGTCAGGCCTGCAATCCGAGCGAGATAAACCGTGAGTGGCGTGTTCGAATCATTCGTCATCCGTACCCTCGGCGATTTCATGTATGAGGAGTAAAGAGTAAGTTGATACGCGCAGGGGTTGACGTGTCGCGATGTATATAAAGTAATGGAATCTCAAGAGGTGAAATGTTAACGCGCACTCGAGGATAGGAAAGCAGGACGTAGGATGAGGGAGGTGAGCGCGAGTTGCGATCTCCCATTGCGCGCGTATAACGCGTAGCTTTTCCGCAGATAGTTTTGGATCCCCCGGCAGGCTCACTGGCTCGCTCGTTCCTCTCTGTGACGGGTATAAATTATGCCGGTGGCCTATTTACATGGCTGCCACTGTGCCTAACCCAACACGGCTGCTCTTCACGGCAGAGATGCGTATTTACACATACGTGTAGCCGTCTGCATTCAAAGCACACATTTGATAGTGACGAACAAAGGAAATAGACGAAAGACGTGTTTCTTCGCTGAATCTTTCCCGAGCAAAGATCAAACAGTGAGAAAACAAACGAGGAGAGAAATACGTGAACAGGACAGCGGCGGTCGTATTTTCGAATACTTGATAATTCTGATCTGACGTCAATCTAATAATAATTTTATGCAATCGATAACTATACAGTTAGTAATATAATAGGAAACAAAAGGATTTTTGTGTGAAAGATTTAAGATGAAAGCTTAGCGAAACATTATTATTCAATTAACTTGATCTCTAGTTCGACAAGGTTCAAAGATTAACTGTGAATGATTAAAAAGTTATAAAAAAAGATAGCACTTAGTTACATTTTTATTAACTAAAGATTATAATTATAAATTAATGAAAACTTTTTGAAATCAGTAATTCTAACACATTTATGTAGGAAGAAAGGAAGATGTAATAAAAAAAAAGAAGTAGGTGAAGGAAAAGACAAAGGCAGAGTTCACGTGAAATAATAAGAAGAAAAAAGATGGGGAGAACGGTATAAGGAGACAAGAGATATGCATAGTACGCAAAAAGAATAGAACACGAGAAGCGGCGCGTCTACGCCAAGAGCGGAGGACCGGGAGAAGGTTTATATGAGAGGAGATAGCGGAAGAATAATGCATTCCAATAGGTCCCTGTCTCAATTTGCATCAAACTGTCGTTACTTGCCTCGTGCGATCTTTGTCGGATTAAATTAAAAGTATTGCGTTCGCGGAAAGTTCCGAGAAACCAATTAAAGTACCGAGCCAAGTACTCGATCGCGCGGAATATCCGGCAGCATGCAGTGAGCCTGGCATATTATTGCTTTTAATAAGGACAAGTCGAGGAACAAGTGAGAAAAAACGACGAATGCGCGTCCAAAGCCACGAGGACAAAGTGCAGGAGAAGAGTAAGTTTTATAAATTCGCGGATCTACTTCCGCGCTTAATTTTTATTCTCTTCTCTTCCGCGCTTTTCTTATAATACATCTTACGACCTGCTACAGCAGCGGGTAGAACAAAAGTACGTACGAAACTTTGGGTTCGCTAGTATTCCCCGGACCAATTACAAGGTAAAGTGTCAAATGGAATATTCAAGAGACCAACTATCTGCTTGTCTGAGGGGCGAGTTATTTATGGCAGACGAAGTCAAAGACGATGGCGAACAAGACGAAAACTAATGGGGGGCTAGGGAAACATTTACATTGTAATTGAATTATCATTCGTTATCGCCTGAATAAAATAGTATTGTGAGGTGAAAAGAGAGCGACGGTATACGCGCAATTACGGACGCGGCATGAATGCTAGATTAAAACCCAGCAAAAAGCACGAGTCTGACCGAATAAAAAGTTAATTCTCCCGTCCAGCAGTCACTTGATAAACGCGAGCTATTTTGATATCGTAGCATTCGCCATCGATTAAAGATTTTATCGATATGTATAAATTTGTAAAGCATTTTGCAATTTAAATGCATGTATCCGAACACGTATTCGAATACGTAATAAAGATTGTAATATACGAAATGTCAATATTTCATAAAGAAAACTTTTTTAAAAGAATATCAAGAGAGTATATCAAATATATAATATTGCATACATCACGTATAAATGTGAAAGCAGAAATTGTATGTTTTCAACTAGAAAGTTGAAAAAAGGGCAGAGGGGGTCAGATGGTGACGTTAAAGTTTGTCCATTTTTTCCTAATTTTTGTGATGATGTAAAAATAATAATCTTTTTTATTTCAGTCTTGTTTATCATCCGTAAAAATTAAAAGTTGTTAAATGAATTTTTTTTAAATTAAATTTTTTTAGAACATGTCAATTTCGTCATCTTATCCCTGTTTTTGAACAGATTGAAATCAAATTCTTTTTATCAGAGATTATTTATTATTATCTAAAGTTGTCATTTGTTATTAACTTAGAAAAATGAATAATTCTTTATTTTATCCATTTCATTATGTTACCTTCTACTTGTGATTTACTCCTTACAAGATAATATGAGCTGACACTGGAGTTAAGTTGAGAAACGCAGTTAAGTTGAAAGACTGTTAGCTTTATTACTAACGAATTTTATAAACGCATAATTGCTTCAAGATAAGATAATTCTATACCAATTAAAAATTATTTTCTTTTTTAAAGACTGAATCTTTTCATTCTCCACGAGAAAAGATTTTCTTTTAATTTAAATTATATTTCATTCTTACTTGAATACTAAGAATACGAAGAAATAATGTTCCCCTTTGCATTTCTTTTCTCTATATATTTTAAATCTGAACACAAAAAGGATGTCACAAAGTAATTTAATATAACAGCACTATGTAAATGCTAGCAACAATTCGTTACTTATTTGTTGTCTAAACGCTTAAATATACTACACTCGAAGTTTATTACGAGTGACGGAAGTACCGTCAGAGATGAAGGAAGGGATGAACACACGTCCTGTTTGATCATGGAGCTTGGCCCATTGAATTAATTACAGTTAATTGGCAATTACCTCGTTGCCTTCTCATAGTACGGCGGAGTGACGTTGCAGCGGAAAATATATTTTCGGCGGGACGCAATCGTGCACTTGACGTGGCTCGCGATCCACCTCGTCTCTCACATTTTGCGGCATAATTTAATATCGCGCAATAGCGTCGCTTCGGCATATGGCAGGAATAGAATAAGAATGCATTGCACAGTCGAGAAGCGAGTATTTATCCTATGTATCACGAAATTGCGCACCATTGTGCAACGATAACAAATTTGAATTACAGTTCATATTTCATCCTATTATTAATTGCAGTAAAAACCACTAACTAATTATTGCGAAATATCGTTCTCCATGAAATGCTAAATGTAAATTTTGTATAGAAATGTCTGCGAAGCTTGTCGAATGTTTAATTGCATTAAATGAAAGCAACAATTTACGCGTTAATGAAACTGGAAAACTTCTGAAACTGGAAACACAGAGGAACCAAAGAGGACTCAAAACCGGATGCCAACAAAGCGGTTGTCAACATTGTGAGCACTTCCATCACTACTCGTTATATCCTTTTCAATTTTGTATCTTTGTATGTGATTCGAATTAAATTCTTGGCATTAACAAATTGCGTATATAAAGGAATTCGTAGCATTGAGGAAGTAAAAAAAAAATATTCTTCAGGAATGGCATATCTGTGTCTATTTATTCATATTGCAAATAATATATACTCATTGTCAGTGTATTATGAGTACATATATTTATGTCATATTAGATACATAAAATATTAATATAAATAAACATATAAGGCCATGTTTCAATATGCACTGCCAATACTGAAAATCTATAGTTCACGTTATATATAGTATGGATTTTTAGTTCAGACGGCACACAGCCTAAATATATGAAAAGTGTAATGAATAAAATAAATAACTAATGCAGTTTCTCTAATGAAATAATTTCCGCTCAAAATTAAAGTAGAAATATACGTGATTATATTTTCGATACTTTCTTTATCCTCTTTTTGTGCAAATGCAAATAAATTCTATTTTTCTAACATGGATAAAAAATGTACTTTTACTTCTATGTTTATAATTGTAACACGTACTTTTTGTTGTCTTTTACACCATTCCGTGCATCCAGTTTATATAATCATACGATATTTTTTACTTCTTTGCTCGATATACATTTGATACATTTACGTAACTAGAAAATAAAAAAAATAACAACGCAATCGAATTTATATATATTGATAGAGAGCAATGAAGGTATTTGTACATATGATCAGCCTGATTCAATTGATGATAACCAATGACTTCCGATTTATACTGTCAGAGAACTGCAGGTATATGTGATCTAATTCACGGTTGGTAAACGGTTGCGCACACGATAAACAATATTATCAATTAAACGGACAATCTCAAGATCTCTCGAGTATCAATTAATTACGGCTGAATGAGACATATTTTCGCTCGAGGTATTCGCGAGTGAATCACAAAGAATTTATCTGGATGGCCGCATGAGAACGCGCGGCTGACAGTCTGAATATTCGAATTAGCCTTTTCAAGAACCAATTGACCCGTTAATTAATTACGTGCGTTCCTGTCGTCCGCGTCACACCGTGATACGAGGGGGAGCGTACATATACGTGTATGATGCACTTGCACGCTATTCCCGACTGGATCGCACAAAGCTCATCTCGATCGATTTGACAATTTCACGCTACGCCGGAAGCCAGATTAAATTCCAATTAATCGACCTCATGCCGGACAGCACCATTCCGATAACTTTTTTGCGACTCAATTCTTTACGCTTTTGATGCTAGACTAGACCGTATTCGTTCATCTGCCATTGAAAACTTTACACATCTCTAAGTGTATATACACGCAGAAACATTGCATGCACATGCACACGTTTAATTGATATGCACACAAGCTCGTCTTGCGATACATGAAGCTCGCGTACGCGAACGAGCTTCGTAATACACGCAAATTAACAAAACGTCCGGCATATAAATGCGCTAACATCGCTACATATAACTATAGACGAAAGTAATAAATGCAAGTAACACGTTGCAATTACACTTTACTTCCATCTTGATTGTCGGGAGCCTCAAAAATGCAACTTTGCGTGCCGCGATGAAAAAAAGATTAAGATCGCGCGAATACGGACATTACTTAAGCGCATTGCGCACATGGCGTTCATCCGCATCCTTCCTTTGAGTCCTCGGTCGTGAGTAAGATTACAATTTAACGAGAGTGAGACGATAAGCAATTGGACCATAGATATTGCGGATGTTATGCGATCCATGCTGGATCGGCAAAAATTTTACGAGCCCGCGGTGACGGTTTACGATTTCCCGATTATCTCTAGGATTTTGATGGGGCCTTGCTTCAATCGATAGGTCGTGCTCACTCGCACGTGTCCCCTTAATGTCCCCTTGAGCCACTGTAAACCGCGTGTTTGCCCGTTTACGGACAACAGAGAGACGAGAATCGGCTCGCTCGAGCCGCATAACGCAAAAGCTGCGTCGGAAAACGGGCATTATCCGCGCGACTTTACGACCGTTATACGACTCTGTTTCTCTCTCTCTCTCTCTCTCGATTAGTATTTGCAGCAAAACGGACGATGCGAACGACTTGCCGACACGAAGCGACGTGTATACCCGCACGTGAGAGCGAGCCCAGGTTTCGTCCAACATTCGTGACAAGCTGCGTGTCGAATATGAAGAAAATACAGTGCGGAGGAAACTATTCCGCGCGTGCAACACGCGCGTGGATGTAAGTGCGCGCTGCCGTGTGTGAGTACTTTTAATTAAGTTTTAATTAACTCGACGTAGCACGATTTTTACGCGAGGCAATAAAGTCGTATCACGAATCGCACCGGGTCAAGGCTCGAGAGACGTCTTTTTCCCGCACTTCTCGCAGGACCGCTCGCAGCGTCGATTGTTCGCGCCCTTTGTTGGGCGACGTCACGTTATTCTACTTTTATGTAGGACGAGAACCATTATTAACTTTAATTGCTATACTACGTAAAACGATGTATGTAGCAAAAAATATTTCTCGATTTAAACCGCAGTGGAAATAGCCTGCGGAAGAACTAAAATCTCCAGTTATAATATAGTTGCTCTCGAATGTCGTTTTAAAAACGCATCGAATGAAATATTCAGAATAAGGATTCATGTTTTAAAACGCGGTCGATTCAATAATCATTTTTCGATCAGAGAGAACAGACTGCTCTGCTAATTTACGTGAAACTTAATTTAAAATGCAAATATTGATTGGAGCAGAAAATACACTCTTGTTTGGATACATCTTTTTACAAAATTGATGTTAACACATTAGCAATACACAAGTTTGCAAAAATATTTAGAAACATAGCAGTTGCTCTTAATTAATACCCGCAATGTCGATAGATTTTATTATAAAATATATTTATTAGTGATACGTACATTTCTTAAAAATCAATTATTAAACGAAAATATGTAATGCACAAGATAATCATGAAACATATGCTCAAGTTGCTATATTGAAATATTAATTATAAATGTGACGCATGAATATCAAATGGACTCTTAAATTATTTCGTATCCCAAAACTTATTTTATCTGAATTTCTTAGCAGAAATGGAATTAGAAATACGGACATAAATTAAGTTTAATACAATTTCAATTTTTCGTCTCCTCTCCACTTCTTGGTAATGAAACTCGTGCTTTTATGTACGGTCTTTCTTTTATTTTGTGGAAATAAAAATTGCGAATATTTTACAAAAATATCTCACAGAAAATGAAGATTTGCAAAAATAAATATAACATTATATATATCTGTAAATAACTTTTTATTTAAAATATTTTATTTACTCTGTAAAATGCAGTTTCTAAGTAAAAAGAATAAATATACTTTTAGATTAAATAGAAGAATGATTGAAGAGCACTTGAAATTAACAAAAAATCACATTTAATCTGAATAAAATACGTTAAGTAATAAGCAGAATTAAAGAATAATCTCGAAAATGTCTTTCATTTCTGCAATCGCGAGTTTGTCGTAAAAATCACTCTCATTTATCGCCAACTGGACTTCAATATAAACACGAATTTGCGGGATCGAGTAATACCTACACCTGCGTGAGCGCCGAACAAAACGCAAACTTTCGATTGAGTCTGCGAAGTCGCCCGGAGCTACAGGGCGGAAGTAAAGCGTCCCCAAGGGTTCCGCCGATGAACGTGGCGGATCGAGAGAAACTCGCAAGGGGGAAGGAGGGGAAAGGCTTAAATCAATTCGGCGCATTCACGCTGGAATACCCAGTAGGTATATTATGTACCTATTATCGGGGAAAGGCAATCCACCGCGAATATCGTCGACTCCGTGAACGGTAGCGGAAGCCCGATTTCCCTAATCGAGTAGTAGTTAGTTAACTGCACGTTCCACCTTCGTTGCATAAATTTTCGCGGGCTCGCGTTCACCCAGAAATTTAGTCCGCAAGCTAATTTTTGCGGCACTCCATTGTTTGCCATCGTTCACGCGACCTCGCGTTGCTCCAATTCGCGCAAAAGTGCGAAAACTCCCGGTTGCGTACCAGAATAATGCGCAGTTATGTAATTCATGCACGCAGAAAATTATTAGGCACGGTCGGAAGGGGCGCGTTAATAAATATGAAGCCGGAAGAGTCGACGGCGGGTCATTCGTCAAAAGTGAAATCCACGGGCGATAATGTGCAACGGCGGAAATGCACGCCCGCGCAGTAAACAAAATCAGATGAATGTTCAAATGAAAATGTAAACACTTTTCGAGATATGGAAAGATATATGATCAACAACATGGTTATAGAATGCTGCTTCCTTCCTATTCGCTGACACGGATTTCCTAACATCGAGAAATCTTAATGCTCCCCATGTACCATTTACCGAAATATTCAACAGAAGAGAAATAGCTTCTGCATATCATAAATGTTATATTCTATTATGATGTAGGGCATCTATGTATAATGGAGTCGACCTAATTGTTTACTGCATTAAAATAAAATTTAAAAAAAAACTGACTTTTGCTTAATAATAAATGTACTTGAGAACATACATCACATGTATCAGGTTTAATGTGAAAGTAAATAATGCATTTAACGTCGCTTTTTGAACATATATTCATATGTGACACAAATGAAGGAAAACCTACGCAGATTCTAGAAAGATGGAGCTTTCATAAAATCATACAGTAGAGAAAACTCATACATCACATGCAAATTTCTACTTTGAATAAATTCAACTACAAGTTGAAGCGAAAGTGCTATATCTAAAAGAAGTTTGACTGATCGTATCTTTGAGATTTACCCATAAATTTATCTATGAACTCTAACATTTCTACTGGTATCGGAAAGATTAATGATGTCTGGAATTATCTCTGCGTATCCTCTCGCTCCAAATTTAATTATTTTTTTTTTTTCTTTCACTTTTGAATAAGATAAAAAGATGGAATTTAATCCCGTAAAAAAGTAAAAATTCTGAAATGTCATCCGCAAGATGTGAAAAAGGGGATAGCATCGACTATCGCGGACGGGCTTAAATACCAGTCGTAAATCAGATCTCTGCGGAATCCTCGTGAGGATATTAATGACACGCGCCAAAAAGCGCAATGGGTTGCCACTGAGTGACCTGAGCAGAATCTGCTAACGTTAAATTATAACACACATAAGTTATACAGGTGATATAGAGGGGGAAAAATAGTTTGCAGCGTAACCGCGAAGTCATTAGTATTACACTCACGTTACCGACGCGTACGGTGAAAAGAGATACATACATGAAAACTAATGTTTAAATGAGTTGAATAATCCGGTTGGAAATTTGAATTACATCTTATTGAATGAAACTTTATTACATACGAGTCCAGATTTAATTAAATTTTATAGACACGTAATCCTCATTTACATTTACATGCTCCATTGCGCTTCGTAGTTATATTGACAGTTTACTTTCATATAAATATATTAAATAATTAAATTCCCAGATAGTTGTTCGGTATATCTCATACTTTATCAGAATTACATTCAAATTATTTTCGTATAAATGCATGCGCCAGCCAAATACAAATTTGACCGGTATTCATTTATATAATTAATAGCGAATAAATAAATGTAAAATTTCAGGTTGCAGTGACGCAGAATCGTGGAGCATTCTACGACGCAGAGAGCAAACTAAAATCTTTCTCCTAAAATCTTGGCACGCCGATAACGTCGCTATATATGTCTCGTTGCAGATGATGAAGGAACCATATGCGAACATCAAGAACACATCGGGCCGCATCGTAGGAGCGCAATGATTGAATAATAAATGTCGAGAGTGAGTATCGAGACATCGGCGAGTGGTCGCAGATGCGCTAAGCTCGCGATACACTTTACTGCAATCCTGCGATCCGTCCTCGTAGATGCGACACGTGTTCGTACGTCTAAGCCACGCATAATATCGCGTACGTGCCATAAAATGTTTACTCTCGAGTATTTCTCGTGGCATTTCGTTTCCGGCGTGACGACGTCGTCGCAATTCGCATATCGGGACTGTAGTGTTGAGACGAGACTTTTCAGATATCACCTCGACGGCGACGCAGCTCGTCGAGCTCGATCGTTCTCTCTCTGCGCCCGTGAAGCACCAATTTGCATACCGCGATGCGTCGGCGATACCCCATAATTTGTCGCAGTCTTCGTGACGGATTTGCGCGCAAGCAGGGCGTGTATCTTGACGGCACGGTTTAGTACGATTGAACGATTGCTTTTAATCGTACGTTGCGCGTCGCAAACTTATCGAACGTGATTTATTGATTACGCAGATTGGTAAATGCAATAGGACAACAATAACAGTTACAACAGCCAACCGAGATTTCGAATTAAAAAATGGAACAGAAGGAAACATAAGATTTGTCTGCATTGTAATCTTCTCTCTTTTTTTATCAATCAATTCCAGAGTCTGATTAAAATATAAATAAATTTAATTAATAAATTGTAAGGAAGAAAAATTGAAATATTATGGGTCTGAAGTTAAGACAGCATAAATAGAGATGCAATTTGTTTACGTTTTGAAGGTAACCATCGTAAAATATGAAATATAGATCGAAGTAATATTTAAATTGTCAAAATGCCCGTTTTTCAGTCCGCGAGTTGCGTTCTAAGAATGCCCGAGCTATTCAACTCGCCCTTAAAATGCACCCAAGCGATCATTCTCCATTCAGTTGTGCGCATACACTCGGATTTGCGTAACGCATGCAATGCGGCTGCATCAAACATTCCTATTCGCTAACAGTATTATATGGCACCGTATGGTATACGATTACATTTGTAACAATTATTCCGCAGCCCCATTATTACATGAACCCCATTCAATACTGAAAGGGCAATATAAAATAACATCCAATTACATACGCAAAATAACTATTGTATTAAAGAAACAAAAATATATTTTGTAATAAAAAAAACTGCATGCAATCATAGTTGATATCAGGAGCATGTAATAAAAAAGTGATTAAAAAATCTCTAAATAAAAAAATAACTTTTAATAAATATCTAGCAGTTTTTAACAATTGTAGAAGAAATAAATCAGCATTATAGATCTGTATTTTAATATATATCTTAAATATATTGCAAGTGCCACTTGATACTCTAATACAGTATTGCACAGAATCTAATGGACAGTTCGATAACTATTAAGGTACAGAATTTCTGTAAAGAATAAAAGTAGTACGATTAATAGCTGCACGAAAGGCCAAAAGGCAGGAAATAACCGTGAAATGTTGGGATGATCGGCGGAAGAAAAGGGCTCGAGAGAGCCTGAAGGCAATACGTAGAGACGTAAAATAGCATAATCGCGTACGCGAAGTAACATAGAATGAGTATAGGAATCACCCGGCAAATAAGAGTCACGCAAGGATACACCGCAGTGCAGCACGCAACGAGGTTAGTATGCGTAGGTATACGAACGTGTCTGTGATAATCCGCAGGCATTCTCGCAGAAAGCAATTTCGCGACAGGTATCCGTAAATCAAGTTGGCCATATTTCTGCCATTTTCCTAAAAAAAAAAATCTGTATTTTCCCGAAACTATGATACAATCTTGAAGAGTTTGTAAATAAATTCTTAATAAATTAAAAAATCTTTTCAGTGTTTAAATTAATTAAATTATTAAGTGACAATTAAATTAACTAAATATACGATGCAATTGATAAAGAAACAGATTTTTAAAAATGAGAGATTTCGTCTTCTAATATATAAAGCTAGTTTCTTTCACTTTTTTAAAATCTTTAAATACTAAATTTTATAAAATATTTTAAAAGCTTCAGAACAATTTAAAGACAATGTTTTCATTTTAGTTTTCCGTCAAATCATAGAATTATAAAATTGTACTGCTTTAATTGTTGGAAATAAAAAAATCATTGCTGAAACATTATACAAAATCGTAAATTAATGAATTTTCGATAAAGAATGCAAGTTCTTCTAATATATTTATACGTATCTAACTACCCAAAATTACACACAATTGTTGCTTGACTTCCTTGTTACTGATGACTGAAACGGTTAAGATCGTTCGAGCAGACGAAGGTCGAGTCGTCGAAGACGAGGTTGCGGCGAGGAGTGCAAAGCGGCGGGACGTGCGGAGGGCTGGTTTGCCTTATCGGGCGAACCGACGAGCCATGAAATCGATAGCTCGATACTTTGCGCCGTCGCGCACAGCCTCGTTCCAGCGTAAAATCTTCCTAACGAGTTTCTGCGTTTTCTGAAGTCGGCGCGCGATCCATCGCGGCTCTAGCGAACGCTTTGACGCTGATATTACGAAACAGAAGCAGGCAAAGGATACAACAATGGTATACCGGTTGTAGAACCGCCAGTATTCTGACGAAAAAGAGAGTTGCCTGTTTCAACGTCTTGGCATTCACAGTCTTTGAGGTGGAAACAAATTGAAAATTAAAGAGCTCCTTTGAATCAAGTTGTAAATGCAAATAAATAACAAAGGCTTTAAATAATTTCAAGTAGGCTATACTCAAATAGAAGGAAATTACGTTTCGCTAAGGTATTTGATGAAAATTAAAAGATTGAGAAAATATGTGGCATGTAATAAAGTTATCGTCAAGAAAAAAAAATCGACTTGAAATTGAACTGCCGTGGGCTCTAAGTACTGGCTACGTCAATATTTGCGCTACGCAAGGTACACGACGATGTAGTTCTTAGAGCCTGAAAATTTTAGTTTGATGTTTCTACAGATATCAGATTCTTCTGTACATATGATTACCACGAATATGTAAATGAACACGTAATAAAACGATGATAAAAGTGTAATTATTACCTTTCAGCGAAAGTTAATTTGTTACAAAAGTTAATTATAAAAGCCAAGGTTTCTCGATAACGGCAAGTAAAAAATTCAAGCGTACCACGCCGGAGTTTCTCGAGTGGGCAACAGTATTTTCATAAGGACTTACCGCTCGCTCTTTTACAAACTTAGAAGAATTTTAACTCGGCGACGGGTAAAAGCTTATGTTTGATAACGTCTTCATATTCTATTCGTCTTAAACGAAAAGCTCGAACGAAGAGTTCGTTTTCTCAAATATCACCCAACTTTGAGCCTCGTCATATTTCGGCTTTCGAGGAGGCAAACATTTTATATATAAAATCTCAATTGGCTCGCGGAAGGGTACGGAATTTGTTCGCCGCATTTTCAATTTCCTGTTATACGAAAGCCCGAATTCCGTTCGGAGGTAGGGGAAGAGAAAAAGAGAGGCTAGGCGAAAGAAAGGAATCAAGCTTGATAATCGTTCGAAATCTCGATTGTCTAGAAAATTGCGATCATCTACTTCCGGTGGTAATGCCGCGGCGACTTCGATAATGCCGTAAGAAACACGCTACCTGTCGAGCAAACCCTCACCGATAAGACATCTCGATAGGCTGACGCGATAGCACGGCGCCACCACCGGCGTTTGCAATCAGATGTTTCACGGCGTTTCGATGAGCTTCGCCAGACAACGATACCCTTGAGGGGGAGGGGAGGGGCTTCGAGCTTGTGTTTCACAGTGTCACCAGAATCTACCTCATTAAATTTGCGAGAAATTGACAAATGATGTTGATATCATCATTTGTCACATCTAACGATAGAGCACGTAAATAGCTTAGGGAAAACATGCACGCGTTGTGTGTAAAATCGTTGACATAGCTTGGATTACGTGTGTCACGTGAGGTTGTGATTTCGATAAATAATCGGCAAATCGAGAATTAATCTTCCTTCTATTGCCCGCACCCTCTGCGTGCTTCGCCGGCATAAATCTTCTTTGAAAGCTCCTTTCTCTCGTCCTTTTTTCGTTAACGGCACGTAACTCCCACCTTTCGACAGTGCATCGTTAATCGCGTTCAGCAAACGTTTTGCTGGCAGCCAGAGGCAAAAGGGAGATTTGGGACAAGTATCGGGGCTGGGATTGCAGCTGGCTTTTGTTCGTTCGCGCAAACGCGCCTAAGCTTCCGCAGGCACGTACACAAATGAATCCTAATCGCGAATATCCGCCGCCAGTTACACATATCTCTGACGCATATGCATCGTGTGTCATGTATATGACCATGTATACATTCTGAAAAGGTACGTACAAGATGACCTGAAATTAGCATAGCCTGTACAAAGAGAGATAACGACGCATTGAAATCAAATGTAATCTAAACACAAATCGTAAGCGCATCAGAAAAAAAAGTTTGCAAACGATCACCTATAATATATTTTATTGAACAAAAGCCTTCGCTATAATAAACTAGCAACGTTACTGTGCGTTAATTTTTTAATGCTTTTTGTACCATTTTTATACCTATTTTTATGACTTTCGTTGCATCAAATTTCTGAATTTATTCCTTTATGAAGAAAAAAAGCATGAAAAAAAGCGTTACTAATTTTTAAATATAGCGAACAATCACAACAAGCACGTTTTTATATTGTCACTTTTTCTTTAAACCAAATAAAGCATACCGCACGATTCCGCGAATAGAGGAACACTCCAAAGCGTATTTGAAAGTTGATAATCTTGTCCAGTGCGCTTTACGAAACTTTTCTTGTTACATGTGACTGTTCTTGAACTAAGCTCGAGAAAGTTTCTCCAACAAAACATCAAATCTGAAATTTGGCTCTCGCAACATTCTTCCCAGAACCCCGTTCACTCATGTAATCTTATTTTCTCCCATTTCTTACTCGGCCGCACATCAGTTCCGTGCACAATACGGCTGCCGTACGTATATATCACATGGCACAATAGAACACCGCGGCACTGCTGTGCTAGAGGAAAGGAACATCGATTGTGTTAGAGCAGCCTTAATTCTTTTCTAGCTCGCTCGCCGTCGGTCGCACGTCCACGGCGGCGGAAGAAGAAGAACCGCGAAAGGCGGCCGAGGGAGCTAACGAAAGGCAAGAAGGGAAAAGGCTGGCGAACAGCCAGGCCTGTTGAACGCCACGCCCTGGGGAAAGAATAGCGAACGGAAGGGGGAATACGTGATAGGTTGGCTAAGGGAGGAAAATCATCGCTACAATTCGGACCAGGTGCCGACCAACTGACCAACCGACTGACCAGCCAGCCGACCGATATGTGGATATAACAGCTCGACTTTACCCTCGCTTTGCCTGCCTGTTGCACATCCCCTGTCTCGAACACTTCCCCTTCGATCAAAAATCTTCTTTGATATTCAGATCCTGAATATCAAAGAATCGACTCGATAAACAGTTACTGATCCACGTAAAGTTATTATAGAGACACTCGCGTGTATTCAAGCCTATTCAAGTTTTACGCGTGAAACAGCATTTAGGATATGAATTCGCGTACGTATACATGCACGGAAAGAAGAATTTTATTATAGTATCTAAAAATTTAACTAGATACAGATCAGAAAATAATTTTATGTTGAACTAATTTTATGTCAAAATAATTATGTAAGATGTTCAAGCATGATGATACTACTGCAAAAAAAAATTGACATTAACAATCAGCTTGAACATTCAATATAAATTTTTTAATGGTTCAACATAATTATTTTCAGATCTATATTTCAGCAAAACTGTCCTTTCCATGTGTGTTTGTGCAATAAAATGCGATATTTGAAAATTTTATCATTCAGTAATATAATTAATTAAATTCCAATTTCGCTGTAATCAATAATTAAAGTCAGAATAATTAATCGTAAATCAAAATTTATTGATATCATTCAACAAAACAAATAATTATTAATTATCAACAGCGAAAATTAATATAATTAACGAATGATTCATATTATATATTATAGTTTGATACATTATTCTTAAAAAAATGATAAATTAAGTGAAGCCACACAGTGAAGCCTATATCTTAATCATTATCAAAGTTATAATACCGAACTCAATCCCTGCTTATATTCGCCTCTTGGAGGGTATTAATTGTTTTTGCTCACAGCGTTGATCCAGTATCTACGTGCCAGCGTATATTCGCCGTTCACAATTTGTTCCGAGTGCGAGAGTATTTAGGAATTCCGCACGTCTCGTCTACTTGCGGCCGCGCCTCTGTAATCCTCTCCGGACACTCCCGGATTACATTGTCATAAATTGTGGCTCTTTACACGCGGTCACACGGTGACGTACAAAACGCCCCTCGTGATACACTCTCATCTTTCGCAAGCGAAATGGTAAGCAATGATACATATTACCGTTAATAATTAAGGTACATGTGTTCCACGCGTGGGCACACCGAGTATCAGTCCAATAGCTTATCTACTTTATTTATTAGAAAGTATTCAGTTATCCACATAACCAGTTACGGAAGTGAGATTGTTGTGCGTCTCTGTGTCCGTTTAGATAGCTGGTTTAGATCTGGCTGGGCTATATATCTGCTCGACCGCACGATCTTATCTGGCCGCGTATCTTCCGACGGCAAGTTTTCTGTCTGTTATTCGGTTTTTACTACCTCTCGGCCGAAATAGTGACCGACGTGATATCCGAGTTACCTCCTCGATAACACGTTGCCGAGCACGATTCGCGCGCGCGATACACTTAGACTCGTACCGCGGAGACCATTAAACCGGTGGCGAGTATCACCTTCGGTGAAAATAAGATTTTAAAGAACCACTCGCGCTGCACGCTCAACTCGAGTCGATTGTTTCCTGGCTCGCAGGTGTCCTTCTAACACTCGAAATGCGAAATGCCATTGAAGTACACGTCGTATCCGTGCGGAACGTCCACGAAGCCATAATGCAGGTCAGAACGGCTTGCCCATCAAAGTTAGAACGGACGCTCGCTCGAGCGAGTTTTATCGCGGTCGCTGTACTTCGAGGCGCGCTCGAAATCGCCGGATTCCGCCGTCAATTTATAATGCATACGCACGTAGAAGCTATGAAAGGAGAGATAGTGCCACGCGTGTGAGCCAACTATCGCTTACATACACAGCGAAACACGGCGGCGGTCTAACTTTCGATCAGGGGATGACGATAGATGTGGTTAAAAGTTTGTTGCGGGGGCGGCAGGAATTCGATCATGATGGGGAAAAAAATCAATAGGGGACACGTGTTCGCAAATTTATTTGCTCCGCTTGAAACAGAAAACTCGATCCCGCAAAAAAATAAGCCTAATATCAACGTGATACTTAATCATCTCAAATTAATCGATCAATTAGTGCTGTTTAGAAATTCATCATTTGTTCGCGTCAATTCAAAATGCGAGATATATTATCATTGTGATGTATCATATCGAAAATTATATATATAATTAAATATACAGCAATTTAGCGGTTACAATATTCTCTTCATGTATTCGATAAACGATAAATTAATCCCGAGTGTATAATTACATTTAGTCGAACGTGATATATTTCTTGCTTTAGATTTAATTAAAAATAACGCGTAAAATCTAGACTGATATCCTTGTCGCTTTTGTGCAATACGCAATACGAAATTCTACCGTAGTTAGTGCTTTTGAGCGCAATGTCGTGCGGAAGAATCACAGACCGCATGCGCCTGCAGCCACTCCCGAGGTCTACATGTAACCGTAATGACGTCAGCGCGCTCCATGATCCGTCTCTGCTACACCGTCCGGCATCCCACCGGGTTCTACCCGCCGACGACATGTCATTTTTTTCTACTCGTCAGCAAGTACAACGTGGCCTGCAGTTCTTTGAGATCCGCGGAGTAGCTGGAGGATTTTCGTCGCGAGCAAACAAAAGTCTCCATCCATCTTCGGTGCTGATACCAGCCTCGGGACGACAAAGCGCGCGCGAGCGCGACGACGCATCCCCCTGTCCACCCCCTCTTCCCTCTCCTCGCCCTCCTCTTCACGCGCGGAGAACAAAGTATTTGGAAAAAGTTGGCGAAGGAGAACATTACGGACGGCGATGTAATATCTTTGCCGCTGTAATTTCGAGACGAGGAAACAGGTCCCTAGGACGTTAGGTGGTTAAATTGACTTCATTCTAGCGTCGTTACTTATTTATACGAGTGAGAGAAATGCTTCGTAAGGCCGCATTTATGGCGGTCGTGGGTTTCACCGAGGGCACGCGATTTAGAAAGGTGCTTATCCTAGATAAAACAGCGCGCAGTTACACAGGCGCTCTAATGCATCCCGTTGAAAGTTTTAGAGAACATAGCGTTGCAAGAGGTAGAATGAGCGTTCCAGATCTCGCGATTCCACCCCTAAACGGCATTAATTCCCCCTTACGCGAGATTAATGAAGTAACGGCATACGCAAACGTTCCCTATTATTTAGGAATAATATCTTCTAATTGACTATTGTAACCAAATTACGTAAAACTCTATGTATTATGCATTAATAGCTTCTTTCTCCTAATGTTTTACAATCTATTCTCGTGCTTATTAAGCAGCTTATATAACCTTATATAACCAGCTAACTAGCTACGTAAGCTACTTAATATCAATCTACATAGCAACCTAGCATCAATGTTAACTATATGGATATCTGTATTTTTTATTTAGCTGCTTGACAGAATAGAAGCTAAATCATTAATTCAGCGGCAATCCCCGGACGCTAAATTAATGATTTATCTTCTTCCTGCGCATCTCGGTTGCTTAGTTGGCCTAATATATGACTTTATGAGCGACTATTCAGCCCACGCTGTGTCGCGTTTTGATTAAAAGCGGGCGGAATTGCGATCCGCGACATACGAGTCCCGCAGGGCGTTAAGAGCATTTTGGCGTTTGGTTGACGGTCCCTCGCGATATATCGTGTTTGTTTCCATATTTGGCCGGATCATTCGGGCCAACGCAGCCTGTCGGTCGCGATCGGTCGGTCGGTTGGTCGGTCGGTCGGTCGGTCGGTCGGTCGGTCGCTCGGTCTCTAGAGCAAACGAAGTTGCAGACACTACTGGTACAGAGGAGAGGCTCAAGCGCGGCACGTTCCAGCGCGCAACGTTCGCCAAGATCAATAGACGGGCCGCGAGCCGTTATCCCAGGCGACAGAGAGCCCGCTGGTTTTGATCTCTCGCGCACGCGCTCTCACCTCTTCCCCCATCGTACTTTCTATCCCCCTTGCCTCTGGCGATAACGGTCGCAGCCTCGGATGTGAGCGACAATCGCGCTGGCAGTCCATGAGAGCGCCGGAATTCGTGCGCCGGCTCGTACGTTTACTTGCACTACTGTCGAGACCAAACATCGTTCATCTGGTAGTAACATCTTCATGCACATAGATTGTGTGCAGAAGGAACAACAGCTAGCAACTTGGTTACTTAAACAAGAGAAGTCAGAGAGAGAGAGAGAGAGAGAGAGAGAGAGAAGAAAGAAAGAAGGAGAAATAGAGAAAGAAAAAGAACATAAATTGTAGCAATCGATATGCTGTGCTTTTTTGCTACTTGCTATTATTTAAAATATTTTAATAAAATTATTATTATTATTTAATCATTTTTATTATGTTACTAAAATTATTTCCTTTTAATTAAATATTATTCACATATGTTAAATTTTTATTATTTTAAAAGACCTTTATATCTACGTTCTTTATTTTTTTCCGTTGCTGTAGTATACATTTTATCTGAGATAAAATATAATTTTCTGAATCCGGGAAATATAAAGTCACCGAAACGTATAATTTTAGAATGAGAATTTTAGAGAGCGACAGACGACAAAAGATTTAAAAAATTCTGGCGTTGGTGCACGATTACTGTCGAAACTGTCAGATTGTAGCTAAATATTGAAAATACGAAAGAGCAATATTCTGTAAAACAAAACGAAAGCTGAAGCGGTAAAATAAAGCAAAAGAACGTGGGATGCAATTGAAATAAAATCCAATCAAATTTTCCGCGTTCGATGTATAAAGAGGTTTATGCATATATTATCGAAGGCATCGATATTTTTGCATCAATTTTATAATAGCTCACAAAAGATAAACTTTATGTATGATACAATTACATAAAGCAGTGAAAATGTATATGATAAAGGAGAAGCAAACGAAAAAATAATATAATATTTCGTACTATGCAAAATAAGCGAAATATAATGCGGAATAATGCATGATATTTTAATATACATAAGCGTCCAAAGATTAATTAATGATATAGATCGCGTGAGGCAAATTTACAAAGATATTTTTTCAATGTGGCGACTTTCACAAATATTCCTAAATACATCACTACGCCCTGTAAATTATGTATTCATAAAGATACATTTTATACGTTCATAAAGTTAGGATTATGCAAATTAGGGACTGCGATAAGATATCCTTGGATTAATGGAGATCTCGCATCGACAATTAAATTATAATCATAAATTCGAAGCAGATGGCATATACAGATTATGTAAAAGCGATGAAAAATATGCCAACGTGAACACTACCCTTCACAGATGAGACCTAGACGTTAAATTAAAACGCATAAAATTCACCCTCATTGTCCCGTTACTGGCGTGGGTGCTCCAAATGTCCCATACAGACAGGGTGTCCTAAAAATTGCAAATGTTATACTACAGATATTTTATCGCATTTGGAATCTGTTTTCCAAGCATTTAATTTTCAATATTTCAAATGAAATAAGTTCTTTAATATTCTTTAACTAAACTAAAAGATTTTGCAGCGTGTACACATTTACATTTTTCGAATCTTACTTCTCGAAACTGTTAGAATATTTTTAATAAAGCTCTTATGACTTCTTAATACTGAAGCATACATAGCAACAATGATTGAGAAGTACGCTGCTCACGAGACACCCTATATGTATATCTACGCATCGCACGGCTCGATGGAGGGCGCAAACTCGTGTTTGTACTGCGTATTCAAAGTTTACTTGGCAACTCGAGAATTTGATTCAAAGTCGCGCGGGCGGAAAGAATGTACACTCACCGCTCCGATTATGTTACGATCCGCATTATCTCCGCTCTAGCGGCCATTGGAAGCGGCGGCGCGCGGCGTCTCAATGTCGCACGCACGTACGCGCGTCGTCATTACATATATATATATATATATATATATATATGTGTGCGTCCACGAATGCGAAAATACATATCATCGTTCGCCCTTTGATGTGCGTCAACATCACTGCGCTTCAAGGAGCGAGTAGAGCGTGCGAGTAGCAAGAATACTCAATAGTCGAATATTTTTCACGAAGCAGCGCCGAGCGCGCATCTGCAAATGGAATGTCTTTTGATGCACTTCTTTTCCCTCTTTTACATCACCGGTATGCACTCACGACGCTTTACATTCCGACGCGAAAAAAGCAATCCGGAGAGTAACGTATCGATACGTCCGTCGCCGTTAAGCCGAGTTTTACGCTACGCAAAGAAGAGAAAAGAAAGGAGTACAAGCAAAACGAACAGAAACGAATAACGTGGTTATGCGAGAAAATGTGAAAAGAGAGCGAGTCACGATAAAAATGTGACCACCTCGATCCAAGAGAAGAAAAACGCGATTTTTGCGACGTCAATGTGATGATTTAATTAACCACAGAATAAGGAAAACTATTAAGTCGAGCGACGGCGTAATAGACGATGTAGACACGGTCGTCGCTTCGTACGAACAAGTATAAGTGAATTAATCAGAAGATAAGTGACGAAAATAAGCGAGGATTGATACACTAAGGGATGCCAGTAAATATAACTTCTGCTGTATCAATGTACACATGTTAGTAAAGTAATCAGTAAAATTTCTGGAAAAAGAGGAAGCTAGAGATGCGAAAATGATAACCAAGTTAATGAGACAATCAGAAAAGGTGGCAATGATAGTCGATGTACTTCAGACTCTACTGTCAGACTGTACCTCTCTATGATGTATTATGTTCGCAAAACAACATATAATAACATCAGTATTTCAATTAAAGAATGCATCTCTAAACTATAGATTGTACATATACTTACATATACTGGTTAGCTAGCTTTATAAAATTTCCAAATATATTATGTACACACCATAAAATATCAAGAATGCAACTATCATGCGAATTATCATTACGTGATACGATCCTAATTTCCCGAAGAAGCTATTGAATGAACTTGATCTCTTTTATCATACGTCACCTAGCAACGAATTCTGACAAGGGGAGGGGGATGACGGGAGGTAAAGGGTGACGAAAAGTACTAAGTTCATGAAACAATCAGGCAGTCAGGGTGACAGCGAGCGCAGGCACGACGGCAGTCGTCGGCTTGAGGCGAGCAGGCAAGTTAGTGTGGGTGCGAAAGAGAGTGGGAAGGAGAAATAGACGAGGGTGGGCAGACAGGTAGGCAAGCAAGCAAGCAGGCTGGCTGGCAGGCAGGAAGGAAGGAATTGCGCCTGCGCGCTGAAACGGCCGGGCTAGACGCGAGAGCCGCCACTCCCGAGCGCGTAGCGGTGTACCGCGGGTGCTGACCGAGTGTCCCCGCGAGAAGAGCAAGAGAGAGTGAGAGGGTGAGAACGAGAGAAAGAGAGTGCGGAGAGAACAGGCTGTGAGAGAGGTGACAGAGGAGCAGAAGATGTCCATCGCGAGAGGAAGGATCCTGCGGAAGCGGAGCTCGTGGCAGGACAGAGCCGTCGGCGATCAGGAGGCTCCGGCTCTGCTGTAGGACGCAAAACGAAGGAGGCGCACAACCTCCAGGAGAAGAGAATCCCTGTCTCCCTTCACCGCCGACATCCGTTATCCTCCGCCCGAGTGTCGTGTCCCGGTGTCTCATCCACCTCGAAAACGTAGCGGGAATCGCGAACGAAACTCAGTGCTGAGCAAAGAACGAAGGAGAAACAAGAGAAAGAAGAAGAAGAATCGCAAAAGATTTACGGTGCTAACGAATTTTCGCAAAACTATTTCACATCTCCGTTTATTGCGCGGCGGCGAGTTAAGGCTACCTTGTTGTGATCTCATCGCGAGTGGTGAAGCGCAAAGGTGAGACGAAGAGAATGCGTCCGCGATAGAATTACCCGAATCGAACTCCGAGTGCCGTGATATTACGATCCATGTCGTCGCTCGAAGGTTCATATAGCGTAAGATCGTGAGTGATAGTGACGGGAAGACAGAGGCAGAGGGTGGGTGAGCCAGAGAAAATCTCGAGCGAGAGCGTCGAGAGTTGAGAGAGAATCGTGGAAGAGCGACGGGCCAGAGAGTACACGGCGAGGAGCCTGAAGAGGAAGCAAGACGGGGGTAGGAGGGTGGG
>QKQZ01001645.1:0-17214 GCA_003595255.1 Solenopsis fugax | reverse complement strand
GAATATGAATGAAAAATCGTCGCTCTTAAGCAGGTAAAAAGTTATAAAGCGTTAAAGAATGACACTTATAGGATTAGGAAATCTGTCACACCGATGGCATAAAAGAACATGAGAACGTGTAAGTGAGGATATACTCGATCTGTTTTTCTGTTTTTTCTTTATTATAATCTCACGTTCTCTTATCGCTCTATACAATCAGTGTGACAGATTTCCTAACCTCACAAATGTCAATCTTTAACGCTTTATAATTTTTTACCTGCTTGATAGCGACGATATTTTCTTTCATATTCGCGTTCTATTACCAAAATACACAATTAATACTCAATTTCAGATGTAATTATGCGACGTATGATCTCAAAATACAAATAATCTGACTTGTCCTGAAAATGTTACAACTCTCTATTGTATGTTTGTATATTTTTTTTTGTATGTAACATTTCTTTTTAATACTATATATTTTTATTTTAATAAAACGAAGTCTTAACAACAGCTTTTTTACATTTTTTTCATCTTAAAACACAAATTTCAGAATATTCCCGTACTGGTTTCGAATTACCCCGGGCTTGGGGTTATTCGAAATACTTGGCACTGGTCGACATTTTTATATGTAGTTCAAAGCAAGTACATTTCCGTGTTTTATCTATAACGGCATTGTGGAGGGGAAGGTTCAACCTTTCAAACCGTCCAATTTTCTTTTTTAATGAATACAGGACTCAGGAGACGCAAAAGAAAAAAAATCTTCTGAATTGCCCCAGTCTCCCCTATATAAAATTGAATTAAATTATATTAAAAAAGTAATGACGGCTTTTATGAAATTTTATTGCATATCTATTTATGCATCTCACAAATAAAGTGTTAGATGCATAATAAAATATAGCATATTACGAAAATGATTATCGAATATATTCAATTTGACATTTGAAAAATGAATCCCGGAATGTGAAGAAATATCGAAATCCGATATTCGAACATGTTCCGAAAATGATCGAGGAGGTAGAGCTCAGATCATGACGTAGTAATTTCACCAAATCTGACGGTCAATGGCCAAGTCAATGGTTAATATTATTAGGTATCAACAATTAATAATATTGGTAAAATACATTTAATGTATTATTAATAAGCAACATTATTTATTATTAGTTTTCATTAGCAAATATACTTACTGTTAATAATTATCATATTAAATATTTATTATGTGTATAAGCTTTCAGGATTACTAATTATGTGACATCTACTTGAAAACATTGATTTAGCGCAGTATTGATTTAGGATGAGCATGACACAGTATTGAAAACGCGAAAATCTCGCACTGAATAATCAAAGAACAAATATCGACCGCCTCATTTTGCTGCCAATTATTATTAGCCCTCAGTTCCTCGACTCGGCCTGTGCTGTGGGATTATTTACCACTCCGGAAACTACCACCGCGCCCCATTGCTCTCTCGCAAGTGTAAGCGAATGAACTACATACGTCAGCTAGTATTTGTTTTATACGTTTCCGGCGCACGAATACATAATGGCATTCCAAAAGGATTGTTTGCTCGACCAGGTGACAACATATACCCAATGGCGGATTTAAACGTTGCATGGTCGCTTTGTGCGGTTTGTCATTATAATTTATCCCGGTAACAAAGAACTCCCTCATTTACTAAACATTTTAGGTTGGCGCATCCGTTTGCCTCGTAGCGCTAGTGATTATTCCGAAAACGCGCGCTATTAAAGCACGCTTTGAAAAAGCCAACGTATATTCGACCCAACTGATACAATGCAGAATGTTTTAGTTATTCATCGAATTGCAGCTTTATTTTTCCGGTACTAAATGCACTTGTATCAAATGGTGATTTTTGCAAACTTGATCCGCAAAGCAATATGCCACGCATATTTTCCACTTTTGTGCTACCACGTTTTCGCAGCACTTTATACCCTCTGGTATCATATTGAGTAAAAATGTCGTATTTTATCTCTACGTTGCGTTATTTATCATACGCACAGTATAATATGTCACTAAATTCCAATTTTAATTATATTTCTCTACAGGCGGTAATATTTTGTTATTTGCAAGAATAGTACCATATTCCGGGTGTATTCACAAAATTATTTACAAATTCAATACAAAGCATTTTTTTCTCAAATGTACTGCTGTTTAATGGAACGAGTAATCCTATAAGAAGAAAAATCTGATTGAAAATTGTATATTAAATGAAATTATTATTGTATATATTTAATTTATACCTAAAAGGAATTATAATCGTGAATTTTTTAAGGTTCTAATATTTTATTTAATCCTCTATAACTTTGAAATCATATATATTATACTTTTTTAGTTTTATTTTATTTTTCATCATAACTGAGCGTAGTATTTTATTATTATTTTATCATTCTTTCATAACTCAGAAGTCTGTTTTAGCAGTTTTGTTACGAAAGAATAAAATAAATCATTGTTCATCTTTTTCAACACGAGAAAGATATTGTAAAATACCAGGATATATAAAGCTGTACCGAAAATAAAATGTTAAAAGTTCAACATATACCTTTGTTTAACTTTAAATGCACTAAGTAAAACTATGTCACATATGTATAGTGTCGTATTTCTTATCACCCATTAAAATTCCAAAGTTATAATTCATTTTTTATAATAAAATATTTAAAGAAATTAAAAATCAATTGTTGCTGTATATTCCAAGACCAGTACTTGCGAATGACGTAATTTTTACGTAATTTTTTTCAAATGCAAAAGAAATTAGATTAAAGAAGGTTAAACTAATACATAATTTATAATAAATATAAATATAACTATATAATAAATAATAGTATTTTTATACAGCAATACCTTTGAGAGATTATATCAAGAGCAATATTTAAATGATAGAGACGAATTAGAAGAAACATCTTTTTCTACTTTCGGTCAATAAAAAGCGTAGTTTTTATGATTGCACATTGATGTAACAACTCTTATTTTTATTTTCAACAGAACTAACTAATTTTAGTACATCTAGAATAGACTTATATGTCGTTTAAATTCGAACAATTGAATTAAAGGTATATACGAGATGATTTTTATAGCACTCTGCAATGCTTTGTATACAGAGTACTCTGGTATGCTCTGCAATTGCTTTGTTCTATCTCAATATGCAACTATGTACCACGAAAAATTGTAACATTAACAACTGAGAATATTATTGATATGTAAATGTAAAGGAAAAAAAGGAAAGTAATAGCATTGATAAAAGTAGGAAAAATTAGCTTTTTGAGATTGTTTATTTTAAACTACACAAAGAAAAAGTATACATTCAGTATTTTTATTATATTTAATTTAGCTTACATTTATTTCACAGAAACAATATAACTTTAAATAAAATATTATTTTATTGAATACAAATTATTCAATTTTGTTGCACATTGAACCAAATTGTTTGATAGAAAACAATTTGAGAGCAACAAGAACAGCATTGTTTGAAACAATATTTTTTGATGAAACAACCATTTCTTTTGATTATATTTAACAATGCCCGCAAGATCACCACTCATGCTGCCCACTATTGCTAGATAGGTTGTTAGCGAGATCGCTAATAACTCATAAGCAAGGTTTAACACATGACGGATATAAGGCTGTGCGGTGCAAGTTTCAACCACCCATGGTGCAATCCCACCCTTATCCCGCAACAGTGCATACTAATACTAGTACATACTATAATTCCCAAACACATTGAATTTTATTCAGTAGTTAAAAGAATTATTTTAAACATAACATATAAATGTAAATTATAAATGAAATAATACAATTTTTACTATTGAAATAATAGTATAGTTTTATTATTGATATAATAAACTAGTTTATTGCAACAAAATTATAATTTAAATATTTTATGTAATACACATATTTACTTTAAGATAAAGATATATATTATTTGAAAAATCAAACAATTGAATTTTTTTATTTAAACATTAGACTAGGCTTATGCGTAAATTTATTTAAGAAAATTTGTTAAATCTAAAGAAACATTTATCTCTGTTATGGTTTTTACTATTAATTCAATTCCACTAAGTAGTTAAGTATTGTTACATATATGCAATGAAATATTGCTTTATAATTCTATTGATCTAACATTCTTTAACTAATATATAATTATGTCCGAGTAACATTATAAATTTAACTTTTCACATTATTACGTTCTTTCGTAATTCTCAAAATTAATAAAATTATTTTTTTTTCGATCAAATTTTCGATCAATACATTTCAAATTCATTGCGGCCGCTTTAATTAGGTAATTGAATTCATTAGCGAAGTATATTTTAATGCATAATAAAAATATATTCTGAAACGTTAAAGCGATTTTTCAAATGTTGAAATTATTCGCATGACTTACGAGTTTTATTTCATTTTATTATGTTCAGCATTTTCCAATAAAAAAGGAAAGAGAAAGAGAGAGAAAGAGAGAGAGAGAGAGAGAGAGAGAGAGAGAGAGAGAGAGAGAGAGAGAAAGATACGTACAGACAATCGTGGAAAATTGTAAAATTGCACGCTTAAAATACGCGCAATATTAATATATCGATAATTTCATTTCGTGCGAATACAATACGAAACGGGATTAATATTCCTAGCGTTAATCGGAATAGAAAAAACTGAAAGCTGACGCGGTGGTAACAATTTGTGAATCACGTTTTTCCGAAGTTAATATTTAAAAAAAGATAAGGACAATAATAAAGGGAAAGCAGTCCACTTACTTGTGCATATGCACGTTTCGTCCGACTATACACAATCCGTCTCTACGGACATCAGTCCGCTTTCGCATAATAAAGTGCATTATAAAACTGGATTATTCTGACAAGGCTTTCGCGCCGTATTTACATCGTTCCTGCTTCGCATATGTTTGCGTAAGGCTCCACGATGATTCTTTCCGTCGAGATATTCCAGGAGATCGTCCCGAAGAAGACTTTACGTTCAACGTAATCTCTATCTCTTCGTGAAATATCGCACGTGTGTTTCACTTACAAAATGTATTTTATTTGCATAGATAAGCACTGAATAATGTAGAATAATTAATAATCTACTCTCATCGAAATGCATAGTAATTCTCGCTTTTGAAACGCTTTCATTAAAAATTAAAATTCAACTAAATTGATTGTCTTTTATA
Organism: Solenopsis fugax; assembly: GCA_003595255.1. Classification (NCBI taxonomy): domain Eukaryota; kingdom Metazoa; phylum Arthropoda; class Insecta; order Hymenoptera; family Formicidae; genus Solenopsis; species Solenopsis fugax. The sequence goes on along the minus strand of QKQZ01001645.1, from coordinate 12,079 downwards.
ATATTACATCCCTTTTATCTTGATTTGCTAAGCTAATCCTTTCTTGTGTATTCAGAAATTACAAGAATAATAACATAAAGTTGCAAATAGCTGATCGATCTTCATTTACATCTTTCTTATGGACGAAGACGTCGTTTAGAAATGAATAATGCTCGTGATTAACTGGGATTAAGAAAGCAAGTAAGCGAGTCAAAAACGATAGAAGAAGTTTTATCTTGAACGCGTCTAGAAGTTTTTTTTTTTTTTAATAAAAATATTCCGAAGTGTCCATCAATTAAAGTCCTCATTTATATCTGTCAATAAAAGTGACAGTAAAGTTTCTTTTATCGGAGCAGTATATTCCGCGCATATTAATTTATTTGCTACTAACACGAGTTACCGAACAACAAGGCATTCAATATGCACATAATATTTTCGCTTCGGTACCGATAATATAAAGCGATTAGCGATCGTGTATAATAACGATAATAACGAAATGACATAAGCGCTAAAAGCGTGTGTATCCACGTTAGCGTGTATGTACCCGTTAGTCTGCACGATATGTAAATACGATTGACAACCTCGCAATCTCCAATTTGTACCGTTCGATTGAAATAACAGTGCGGCTCCGTCATTTATTATTTATCGTTTCACCTACAAATGAGAGGAAAAAGTCGGTCGAAACGCGTACGTCATTAATGAGGCACTCAGGAACTGCATTCCCAATTAGGGTGCATTGCATACATGCAGCGCGTAAAGCCTGCAATTAGTGCGCCGCGCGCCGCGATACAGCATCCTGTATCATTCTGCTGCAAGCCAGGCGGTCGGCACGAGACATTCGTAATGCGGCCGTACATCATTCTCTTATTGCACGCTACTTATTAGACGCATGGGCTGAATTTTGCCGCTTTGCAATGTTAGCGTACTGACAAAAACTCCGCATGTGCACGTCGCGTATGGGCAAACAGCATGGATGCAATTTCCGGCTAAAGGCGTCGTTCTGTTCACGGTCTTGGGACTGCGATGTCCATTGCACAAACATAGGAGGATGCTGGGCCGGCAACGAGATCGTAAAATGTGCAACTATCCCACGTAAAAGCATGCGGCCGTGCAATCTCGTACATTTTATTAACGCACGATAAAGTCGGAAAAAATTTCGCGCCTGCCCAAGCGCTTTGCATCACTTCCAATTCTTCGTGCACGTAGAGAAAGGATTAGTCAACGAAGTTTAAATATAAGCAGCTAAGATGTATTATTAAAATAGTGATGGCTAATGTCGTTGCTGCTGAAGCTCAATTTATTAGTTATTAAAATGTAATAGTTACAACAAAAAATATTCCCTGCTAGAATCAAATGTGACAGCGTCTCATAAGCAATTGCGATTCGATTGCGCAGTTTTATGTGCGTAAGAAATTAAGGAATAGCTGCCACTTTCATAGCTATTCGTGTTAAAGTTGTATTTTGCAGCAGATGCATTTTAATCAACGGTGATAGAAACATATATATTTGAACTAGCTGCTGATATTTAGTTGACGCTTCTTTCCGTGTAATTCTGAATAGAGATAGATAGATTCGACAAAAATTTACGATTTTGTACTTGTTTCAAATGATTATGATTTCGAAACTCAATGCTTTTTTTTATTGATAGTTGTTATTCATTAAACAGAGAAGTAAAAAGAAGAAACAAATTTTCCATCATTATGCATTTGTATTATTATTGTATGTATTGTACAACGACGCGATATAAATTGAGAAATGTCTGTTGAAGGTTCAGAATTGACAGTTGAGACTTAAAAGTTGATAGCTCGGAATTTACATATGAATGCGTATGAGTATGTAAACTTCAAATTTATGTAACAGAGACATGTGAATACATGTGCATGGGTGTAATCCAAACTATCGTATTTAAATAGCTGTACCTCGAAAACTGCATTTCAGAAACGGAAGAGCAACGTTGAATCACAATAAAGCTTTGCACGTATCACATATAAAGTTTCACGACACGCGCGCGAAGGTTTAGCGCGTATTACGCGACGTCACGTATAGAAGATACTCGTATTCTCGTAAAGTACACTTCGCAAAAATGCCGGGGGTGCATGTGGGGGGATGCTTCGCAAGCACCGAAAGCGGGCGTTGCTGCGTGCAGCGCAAGAGTCGCGCTGGATCTTCCGGTTAATGGGTGCGTTTTCGCGTGTGTTTACGGACCAACACCCACTAATGATAATTATTCCGTTCCCTCTTTACGATAATAGACACTTTGAACGGGTTTTTACAGTGCTTTGAATGTTCTCTCGCGCATGAAAAATCGTTTCACCGACGTGTTCCGGTCGTAGCGAAGTTACGAGAGCTTTTATCAATAGAATGTTCAATTCTCTGCTGCAAAAAAATGAGATGGCACCAAAAACGTTCCGCAAAAATATTACCGAGTTTAATAGAATGAAAATGCTAACGAGTTATTTTAACATTTTATACTAAAGGGGCGGTCATTTTCAATATAATATCAAATTTAACGAACTAAATGCCACGAAAAATGCGTAACGTTAAAAATAATAGTAAAATGTTTGATAGAGATGAACAATTTTCGAGGAAATTCTGAAACTAAAAAGTACACATTACAAATAATGTAACAACATTAGAAACTTTATTACATTTATTTAAGTGAAAAATTAATTGAAATACAGATTTTCTTTTGCAGAACTTTCTAACGTTACTTCTCGGTACGCGTTGTTCCATTAAATTCAACGTTCGCGTATATATGTTAAATCACTAATACGATGATAGAATTGTCTCCCGTTATTTTCGAAACAAAGAGCAGATATTTTTCCGAGGATTCCGCGTAGTCTGAATGCGAGTTTTATAATCCTCGATATGCTGTTTGTTTTGTCATCGAGATGGCTTTGCAACGTATCTCGAGTCACGATAAACCGAAAGCGCAAGCTGTGTTGCCATACGCCTTGATCCTCATGCATATTCAAATCTAGATTGCCGTATACCGTGTGTACACCGTCCATCTCCGAAGTCCAACGTTTTCCGCCTGCGTCGCGTCGCTTCATAGCGTTCCATCTCTCACCTTTATAAACGCGACCCTTATAGTTTAATGTGAACTAAAAGAGTCGAACAAGCGCGACATTTACTGCACGTCATGTACACGAAGTTAAAAACGAGTTTTAAATATTCATTCCCTAATAATCTCCAACGATTCACGATAGTACAAATCTGTAATCTAACAATGCGTTACATATTACATAGACCAGATACGGCCGTCGAATTAACTAAACAAAATCATAGATAAGTGATAAAATTTATATTTTTCTCTATAAAATTGAATTAGATGGCACACAAAACAAACTTTTTTATTCGAAGATCAAACTACAACAGAGCATCCCATATCCGAAGTTCCATTATCCGAATACTTTAATATCCGAATATTCTACTATCCGAATGTTCCATTATCAACAATGTCAATTTTATTTTCTTTACGTAAAGAATTTTTTTTACGTAAAGTTTTTTGAATATATGAAGTCCTTTTTGTTAAAAATTTAAGTTTCTGTTTGAATAAATGAAATTTAATATAAAAATGTGCACTGAAAAGAAAGGCTGGTTATAACTACCAAATGTATAGTAAAATAGTATCAATTAAATATTTGGTCAATGTAACCACAAATAATTTTACTTTTCTAAATATTTAGTAACTTATATCAGATTTGATAATATTTATTAAACATTTAGTAAAATAAAATTATTTTTGGTTATATTGACAAAATATTTAATTGATACTATTTTACTATACATTTGGTAGTTATAATCAGACTTTTTTTCAGTGTGTTTATTCTATTATCCGAGAATTCCCTTATCCGAACATTTTATCTCCCTATTATTTCGGATGGGAGGCTCCACTGTACAATCAAATTTGTAAATAAATAAAAAAGACACATTTTTTATTATCTTCCTAAGTGCTTCATTCGTATATCTTGAAATGAAAAAGGAATTATGATTCAGAAAGGATTTGATAATATGTTGCGGCACGATAAAAATTTGCGGAACTTCGACTTTTCTGTAAAAGTATCTGAAGTAACTGAATTCGAGTTGAAGAGAGGTGCACAAAATGCCGGAATCCCTCCGGATGTAGCTACAGGGAGTTTCCTTCAAAACTCGAACGGTACCACGTTCGCGCCATTTCGCCATTCTTCGACTAATGCCTAGCTTATAAAGTCTACGTGTTGTGAGAATATATTAAGCCGAGCATGGCATATTGTACTGTTAGGAAGTTTTCTTGGTTTTTCATTAATAAAGTTACTCTACCACGGAGTTAGAATATATTCGGGGATCCTTGAATATTTAAATCTGTGGCTTTCCGAAAACTTGAATTTGCAGTTCCTTAGGCGGTAAGAGTGTTAAACTTTAATTGTCTTTAGATTTTTACATTCTGGGACTCTAAAGCTTTAAATTTTCGTATATTTAAATTTTTGAAGTCCGTAAGTCTTACCGTATTAAAATTTTTAGATGACAAGTTCTTTGAATACACCTTTTCGACAAATCTCGAACTTTACTACCCAATTTTCAAATTTTAAGATATTTTTAAGATTCTTTAGATTCAATTTTGTGAATATATTAAATTCGAATATTCCGCATTTATTGATATTTCTTTAGTTTTTTTTAATTCAAGAGAATTCTTCAAATTTTTATAAAATTGAAACTTTTAAAATGCAAGAATTATTAAAGCAATTTAAATCATTATAATGTTAATATTATTATTACTGTCATTAATTTTTACAACTTATTACCACAAATAAGCTGCTTTAAAATAGCCGATTTAAAATATTTAAAATATTTAAAATGAAATCACCAATGACTAATGCAGTTCGTAATTTGCAATAAAATAAGTATTGTTACATAATAATCCATATAATTTTTAAGTTATTAAGTTTAAATTATTGGAAATTTAAATTAACTAATAATTATAAGTAAAAAAGAATACTACTATTTAAGAACAGTGAATACAATTTAATATTAAATAACGCAAAACATTTTCTTTATTTAACAACTTTTAAATATTTACTGGATCCTAAGCGAATGTGAACACGAAAAGAGAAACGTATAATTATTTTGATTTTCCATTTATATAAGTCACAATGGCGCGCAGTGGTCGAATATATGAATGTATGCATCCCACTTTTAACGTGATGACAGAAACGTGTGATCTCAGTAGTCGACAGGTAAGGATTACGTAAATGCACAGAATCCTGAAAATCCAGTCGCTGTTCGCCTCTGACGTAAACAAAAAACCTTTACACACATTGAAATGCGAGTATATAAAGTGAGAACTCGTTGGCTTTGTGTCCGTGTGTTAAAAAGATAAAAGTACGGAGTTTTTTTTATGTTTTTTATTTTTTGATAAACTACCGAGGAAACTCCTAAAAAAGATTATAAATTTATAGCAAATATTTTAAAGTTATTGCGCAGTTCATGAATTTACGTAAATGTTACACATATTATATAATAACAGATTTTATAAAATAGGATACGTAGAAATTCTTTTATAAAGAAGTGTATTTAACTATAAGCAATAGAAATCTAATTGTGATATACTGAGAGAAAAACGTTTGGCACACACACATACACTGGAAAAAGAATTTGTCGAAAAACTAAAATACTTAGTCCGATACGTCCAACTAAATATTGAATTAATTTATAGTTAATTTATTTAAAAATATTAATACTTGACATAAATAAACTATACCTTTTTTGTACAACTAAATAATATTTAAATCAACCCAAAGTTTACTTGAACGTATCAGACTAAATGGTTCAATTAGTTTTTCAACAAATTTGTTCAATAAATTTGTAAATATAATTGCATAGTAAAGTGATTCTTAGACGATAATGTACAATATTATTGTACAATAATAATAATGTACAATATTATTGTACAATAATATTGTACAATAATATTGTACATTATAGTCCTCCAATACAAAGCAAAATTTAATATAGCCTTCAGGCGATCAATAACATTGTGTGATATTCAAATATTGTTCAATAATATTGATCATCTGGAAGCGCCTTACAATATATATAATTATGGTTAGATGCTCCAGTTCAATATCTATAGTTACTACTGTTATAATGTTAATAATAATAATCTTGTATTTATAAATTTACCAACTTTGTAAAAAAATTGTACTATAAATTATGCTAATTTCAAATATCAATATAGTTGTGTGAATGCATATCATAGTTGTGATGAATGTAATTCCGTTGAGAAAAGTAGCTGTAACTGCTACAGTTGAGGAACATTAATAGCGAAATTAATAATATTATTCTTAAAAATTTTTTAACTTAATTTACAGTGTCATTTACTTACAAAGTATTGAATTTGACCATAGTACAGAACTCAGAAGGATCAATAAGATTTATTCGAAATTAATGTCTTTTCCTGCATTGCTTTTATCTCCGGTTCATTAAAAAAAGTTTTCAAACGTAATGTATCATATATGTTTCACATATACAGCGTGTATGGCACTTATTGCCTCATTCATCATTTATGCAATATCACAGCTGTACTGTCAGATCTTGAATCGAAGGATATCTTTCCTCACAATAACGCCCAATATTGTCCTTTCCGTCACAAATCCTTAGGACCCTTCAATCCTGTCGCCTCCTCTTCTGAATTCCCCCTCGGAAAGCATCGTGCATCATTTCGCATTCTTTTCTTCGTCGTCCAAGCGGATCGTACGCAGAAAGGGAATGAGCTTCTTGAGAGAGGAGAGAGATGGATAGTGTAATCGCGAGAGACTCGCGAATGGAAGCCGTTACGAATGTTTTCCGATGGCGCAGTTGCTACGACCTCGCCATGAATATCTGCTCCGAAAGAAAGTACTTATGCGCGCTTTACTGCACGCGAGACGAGGCGCGTCCCGTTCTTATGCAAAATCCATTTGAGAATAGAAGAGGAGAAAAGACATCGCGCGCCGCGCGCTGCATTGCGCCGCGCCGCCATGAAACGTTAAACAAAAAGGGACTCACAAGCGAAACGGAAAATAAAACAGGAAATCCTATAGCCGCGATGCGGCAATTTCGGCGTTGTGACGGGGATTTACTTGCGTTACGCGATGCTCTGCAGGAGCAATGTCGACGATGTGAGAAAACCAATAGTCGAGAATTACCCGCCCGGGTTTCACCGTGCCAAAGCGAGCAGATGTATTAATAAATAAGTTAACGCAACGATTACATCGTAACAGATTAAGAATTCATGAAAGTAACGAGAAACAGATTAAATTTTAATCCTGATTGTAAATGTTCACAAACCATACGTGAGACAAATTGAAAAACATAGCATATTTCATTTCTCGTGTAAAAAAAGCTTTTAGAAAAAAATAATAAAACTTTTATTTTATTATTTGGGACGTTTCTGTTATATATATATTTTTTCTGTGCGGCTGTATGACGATCTGAATACAAAAATTTAAAAGATTTCCGTTTCTACAACGCTAGATAATGTCAATCTGATTTTAAGAAACTTTTAATTTAGTATTCAACAAAGGTCGTTTGTACTCTAACGTATATTGAGGTTTTTATTAAACTTCCGAAATACTTCTACCCCAAATACTCGTTCTAAGTTCCTCGTTCGTAGCAAGTTTTCTACTTTGTCCAATTTTTCATTTAAAATTGGTGCACCGCTTCGGCGTTGCGCCAGATGGACGGATCGATCGATATCGGGAGAGACCGAGATGACTCGGTATACACATACACAGGATCACGTGTTTTAAGCGCTTTCCTATTCCATTTACATTGCGCGTTGCGAAACGATTACGCGAAAGAGAAACAGCCGGAGCTCTCGTTAAACATCACTAACATCGGGGAAAACGCCGTTGCGATGAGGCTGGGACAAATGGCAGAGATGGAAAGACGAGGCGCGAGACGAATGATCCATGTTTTCATAAAAATTTCATGCCCGCGTGGTCCTACGGGACGGTCCCCGGTGAAAGGAGCTTAGTGCACAAAGGCAAAGGATTCATTAAAATTCAGTGTGCATCTCCGAACGGCGCCAATGTCGAACGCCCGCTTCTACTTTGCTCACATCCTTGTTTATTGCAACCCTGCATATCGCGACTAAATTATGACTACACTTCTAATTATATGTAATACGCATTTCCTCAACGCGACGCCTTCTTAATGATATGCTGAAAGGACCCGTATTTATAATCGCGTTTCTGCTAAAGTACTCAGCTAAAGCTAGTCTTGAGACGTGGAACAGTCCAATAGATGAATCTTGAGAATTTATTCATATTAATATTCATAACTTTACATTTAATTGCAATCGCGATTTAAGTGAGGAATTCAGATGACGTTTGTCTTTAGACATAGCTTAAATTCTTTTTTTGATTCAATAGTCGAGTTTTGAGATAAGATCTCATGTATACGTATCAATAGATCTTGAAATTTAATTTTTGTTGAAATATCTAAACGGTTTTATTGAAATATCTAAACACTTAACTAGATACAGATATGAAAATAATTTTGTTAGACCATTAAAATAATTATGAAGGACATCCAAGCATGATGAAAAATGCTGCAAAAAGTTTTGACATTCTAGAAACCAGTTTGAGCAATCTACATAATTATTCTGAAGGTCTATCTAAGAAAAATTATTTTCAAATCTATATCTAGCTAAATTTTTAGACACTTTAACAAAACCATTTTTTTCATGTAGTATATCTACATGGAAAGAACGATTTTGATATAATGTTTAAAAATTTAGCTAAAGTTACAGATCTCAAAATATCACTATTGGATCTTTTGCGTCATGAAATTCTATTCTAATACACTCATCTGAACGACAAGCCTAAATACTGCCTCAAATACTGCAGCAATTTTTCGAACAATCTACAGATTTATTCTATAACTCTTAATATTGAGCAGTTTTTTTTTACCATATTATATTTATGCGACGACGTTATAACGATAACGAAACTGTCGTTAAGCGGTAGTCAACGTTTTTTTTTATGCAAATAACGTTTTAAATAGAAAATTTTTCTGTGGTGATTTAACCTACTTCACTAAGAACTTAAAAAAGATCTTAATCTTAGAGATGAGATAATTAAATTTAATTTTCTTGTTTTTTTGTTTAAGTAGGTTAGCTCACATAAGACGCTTTAATTATGTATACCTATATATTTTGATATTAAAATATTTATACATCTGTATTTTTTGTACATTGATTACAAATGGCACAACAGTGTCATGCAAAAATTAAAAAACTGTTTGTTTTAATATTATCTCATATTACACTGAAAAGCCAGAGCCCGTTTCCCCCGTTAAATAATCTGAAAAATTGTTTTCTTTTTTTGAGAAGTGTCAATATTACTTTATGATATCCCAAGGTGAATATATTTTCTCTCTTACTATGATCTTCCCCGATAAAGAAAGGAAGAATACGAAATGATATGCGATACGATAGCACGATATTTTTCAAGATTCCGGAGAAGCGATGAGATTGAAGATAATCGAAAATTTGGGAATAAAGGAACAATGATTCGTCGGATTATTCTGAATAAAAAAATGCTATGCGTATAAAATATGATAATAAATTTGCAAAAATATATACTTAAAATTTTGTAAATTATTCTAATCCTATTTCCAAATTAATAATTAAACATGTTGTTTAATAAAAGGTTGAACAAAGCTTGAAAAGATATAATGGTAAACTGCAAAATAATATTGAGGGAAATATAATAGTACTTAACAAAAACTTTCATTTATTTATGTTCTTATATAAACACAATAGTTTGATTTTTATCACTTGATATAATTTGAAATTTTATACAGCTCAAATCAGTTGCAAAAAATTCTCAAGATTTTTTTACAATAAAGTAACTTCCTTTGCTTATTTAGAAAATTTTTATGACAAAACAACATGTCAATATTGTCGATGTTTTCATGTAGTATACCTACATAGAAAGAACGATTTTGATATAATGTTTAAAACTTTAGCTACAGTTACAGATCTCAAAATATGACATTGGATCTTTTGCGTCATAAAATTCCATTCTAATACACTCATCTGAACGACAAGCCTAAATACTGCCTCAAATACTGCAGCAATTTTTCGAACAATCTATAGATTTATTCTATAACTCTTAATATTGAGCAGTTTTTGTATAATATAATTAGTACAGCTTATTTTGCACTTAGTTTTTTATGTAATATTATCTTCTGTTATTTTTTTTTACATTTCTCCTGATATTCCATAAATAATCAAACTGGAACTATTGACAAGCTTTCTTACACAGAACTCTTATCATTTTACGTCCAATAGTTATTGAATAATCCATTTAAAAAAACATTGGTTTAATATCGAAAATTAAAACACGTGTCAAAACCGCATTCGCGCTACCCAATATTATTTTATTGCTGCAACAGGCTGCACAAATTGATGGAGATTGCGTGCCATCGGAAGCAGAGCAGATAGAGTTCTAGCTTTACAACCCATCTGCAAAAGGGCGTTATGTCGCGGGTTCACCGATATATCGGAAATTCATGGATGCATGCGAGAGCATGAGGGACCTCCCGCCCATATCGGTCACATCGCTTTCGAAGGAAGTCGGTGACTGCAAACCTTATAAATTATGCGGAAAGAGAATAAGCTATCAACGCACGTGTAAACTGTCGCTCTGTGCGTTACAACGCAGCAACATCCGCCCGTTAGGAAGGTCTCATGGGCGCACACCGGAAGCGGCAAAACGTTTTGCGAAGTGGCATTCCCCGGTTAACTATTGCGAGTCGGTAATTCTAGGAACAGTTCATAGCGGGTGGATAAATAGGTAAATGGTGACTACGTGTTGCGAGCATGCATAACGCAAGAGTTCATGCATTGTAATGCCAGCCTTTGCTGTCCTATTAAATTAATTCACAAACTATGAGATCCCAAATAATTGTGGATATTACACTTGGAACAATGTAGAAACAAACAATGCAAATCTGTTAAAAAGGCAAAAAGATTGAAAAAAATCTTAACTAAAATTTCTTAAATAAAATCTTAAATAATATTTGTGCAGATATATAAAAATATTAATTAATTTAATTGAAATAAGAACGCCTTATATAGTCAAGCTGGATCTTAGTGCTTTTTATAAATTTTACTTGTGTGATTTTTATATACCTTTTTTCAAATTCAACCGACTACGCACCGAATAACTTTTCTGGTCATAACGCAGCTATAAGTTGAACATGAACAGGTAATATCACATTTATTAAATTAGAAATAATTTAATAATTAACGATGCTAACTTGCATCTTGATATTAGATCCCTTATCCCCCCTGAAAAAACTGTAAAGAATTTATTGCGAAAAATATCACTTCAGGGGGATAAGGAGTCTAATATCAAGATGCAAGTTAGCATCGTTAATTATTAAATTATTTCTAATTTAATAAATGTAAATATTACCTGTTCATGTTCAACTTATAGCTGCGTTATGACCGGAAAAGTTATTCGGCGCGTAGTCGGTTGAATTTGAAAAAAGGTATATAAAAATCACACAAGTAAAATTTATAAAAAGCACTAAGATCCAGCTTGACTGTACAAGGCGTTCTTATTTCAATTTGTATGTATTGCATTAACCCTTAAACACACCGATTTTGTAAAATACGGAAACACATTTGCGGGTCTGAGAGACTTTTTCAACTTTGAGAAGCTATAACTTTGATTAAAATCAATATTTTTCAACAACTTTTTTTTTCAAATAAAAGTTCAGAATCTCAGAAATATGATTGCACAATCGGAATTGCCAAAAAATAATTTATTGTGAAGTTATAAAGAAAAAATCATTAAGCAAAAATGAGAAATTTGTCAAAAATTCACTTGTCCTTCAAAAAATCTTCGCAACAGAAAACTTTTAAGGACTTTTAAATACGGCGTTTTAAAGCTAAAGAGTCATACTTTCAAAAAAAAAATTGGCATTGTCATTTCTATTAAAAAATATACTTGTGTAACAAGGCGAATATGAGGTATTTTTGATTGATGATTTTGACGAATTATCGTGTCTAAAATTGAAAATTGATGTGTTTTTGATGATATATTTCGGAAAAGCTCCCTTTTCT
>QKQZ01001641.1:396-17426 GCA_003595255.1 Solenopsis fugax | reverse complement strand
ACAGTCGCCACACCACTACCAACAGCACTATCCACAAACAGCTGTGGCGGCGGTAACATCGTCGTACTCGTCACCGACGCCGCCGTACTCACCCTCGACGTCGCTCGGCTACTCGTCCGGCGTCCCGACGACGACGCAGACCGTCTCCGTGCCGCGGCAGCTCGCGCAGTGGACGAAGCATCAGACGCTCAAGCTGCAGGTACTTACTTCAGTCGATCGCGTGCCAAGATCGATCGTTTATCCCTCCGCCTGTTAGCTCAGTCAGTCATTCGGCTCTCCGTTGTTCCCGGCTCCGTTGCCCGCGAGTGGATCGTTATTTCGCGATGGGTATTCGATCACGCTCGAATAGCTTCATAGCTTCCGCAAAGTTCAAGTTTCGCGCGTAGACTCGGTGAGGTGCAAAAGGTGCTCACAAGCTCGGTCACAAGAGATTCAAGGTGGAGTGGCTTAGATCTGGAAGACTCTGTGTCAGCAGCCCAGAGGTAGGTCTCAAGGTCACCGTTAAGAATTTAACCTCTTCGATCATGCGGTAAATTCTGTCGACGGCAGGTTTGAAATTATCTTAATTTTTCAGGCAGACTTCACCAACAATTTTTCTATCTTAAAGAAAATTTTAATATTGTCCTTGTTTTCGTACACAGAAAAAAATGAGTATCATATCAAATCAACAATTCATTGTTTCATATATAAGCAAGAATATAAAATGTTCTTGAAAGAATTTGATAATCTTGATCAGACATAATTTGTTTACGTGAAGAGAAGAATTTTCTCCATGTAAGTAAATTATGTCTGTTTAAGATTATAAATTCTTCAAGAAGATTTTATATTCTTGCTTATATATGAAACAATGAATTGTTGATTTGATATTAATTTTTTTCTGTGTATAAGCAAAGAAATTAATATCTCTTATTTAAAAAACAATGCTATAGATTTTCATTAACTATTATATCTTTTTAAAGAATTTAAGAATGACATACGTATATCTCTTTCAAAATGTTGTACTTAAAAAGATTTTTTCAAATTTTTAACTGTAGTGTGATAAAAAGAATACTTGATACATAATCTTGTTAATAAACTTATAAACCAATTTTAGTTACATTCATAGAAGCTTTATGATTAAATTTTTCTGTCCCGTGGACGAATTTTTGTTTTTAATTTTACGAAACTGTCAACGTACCCATTTCACCTTGACACATTCGCGGTTTCGTCGAGCCAAGAAAATTCATTAGCTAACAGAGAGGCGTGCTAAAATTCACGCATGATCTTCCTGCACATTCGAACAATTCGCTTTCTTCGTTTGGTTTTTAAAACCGTGCGGCCGCTGATTTTTGGATCACCCTCACGCGTAGCATCGCGGCCGCTCCGAGAGGGAAAAAATAAAGACGAACGACGAAAATAGAATATCGCTTCTTCTTTAACTAGTACGTGTATGTATGAGTTTTCGATGTCCTAGGCCTGTCACTTTACGCATTCGCTCGCATGACATACTCTCGCATTGCTATTATTGTATATCAATCATTGCATAAGCATATACTTTTTTGAGTTTGTAAGAAACGCTTGCGAAGTAAATATTCTTCTGGTACACTTTTTGTATTTTGTATACATATATAATTGGTATATATAATTTCTGAACATTAGGCAGAAGCTAAAAATTTAAATTGAAAGCCTTATTTTTATCTGGACTTTTAAAATGACTCTAGATCGGTCTCACTAACTCCGATTAACCTGATCAGCTGATTAATTCATGAATTGCCAACTGCAAAATTTATAATTAATCATCTCTAACCTAATATTTTTAATAATTTTAATTAAATAGTTATTTAATTATTAATTTAAAGTATTATAATATATTTTAAATTATGCTATTTATTTATTATATACACTTTTATTATTTTAAAGTATTATTATACATAAATAAATTATGTACAATAAAATGTACGATATTAAATTTGCCGAAAATGGACAAGAAAAAAAATAATACGATGAATTTTAAGTTTTACTGTTGGCTGTTCTTAAATTTAATCGGCTGATCAAGCTAAGATGATAAGATCGGTCCTCTATCAATATGCAAATCGCGTATGAACGGATGTTTTGATGTCACTAGACTAAAGACTGATAATTTAATTCTGTCAAATCTTACCTTGATATTGATTTATTTTCTAAATTCTTTGGAGTGGAATCTCATTTTGAAAAACTTTTTTTCAAGACTGGTAGAATTTTCACTCTTTTAGAGTGAGATTCCATTCCGAAGAATTTAGAGAGCAGGAAACGTTGAAATAGCTATTCGAGAGTATGAAAAATAAATAGGAACGTTTGTATGTTTTATCGACTTATTCATGCGTATGTATCTCTATGAATCGGAATTGTTGTAAGTAGTGAGACTTATTTGTTCTCCCATGTCCGGCTGCAGGAACCAGCAGTGATAGCAGTGGACCGATTGCACAGGTTTCGGTGGAGCGGGGGCGGAGGAGGAAGTGGCAAGAAGTCCTCTTCCGGCCCCCGCAGCGAGAAGGCCGAACGCCTTCGCGAACTCACCGAGAAACTTAAGGGACCGGCACCGGTTCCGCCACCCAGGAGACCGTCACGAGTACAGGCTTCCTCCCCTCCTCCGAGCGGATACCAGCCGTCGTCTCAAAATTATCCACAGGTGAGGAATTCCAACGTCATGGTGACGAAAGTACGACGTCTTTTCCTACGCACAAACGAGCGATATTTTACGAACCGAATTTTTTTTATACCTTCAAACGCGCTATTGCCAAGAAAAAAATATCTACTATTCTACTTATTATTAACATTTGAACATTATTTAACGAAATTAGACATGTAAGAGTTATTTAATAATTTGTATTATTTGATATATAACAAATTTTCGTTAATTATCATGCTAAGAAAAAAAAAAATTACACAGAGAAAAATTAATATGAAATCAACAATTCATTGTTTCATATATAACCAAGGATATAAAATCTTTTTGGAAGAATTTCTAATCTTAAACAAACATAATTTGCTTACATGGAGAAAATTTTTCTCTTCATGTAAGCAAATTATGTCTGTTTAAGATTATAAATTCTTCCAAGAAGATTTTTTTATATTTTTGCTTATATATGAAACAATGAATTGTTGATTCGATACTAAACTTTTTCTGTGTAAAAAAAATTTTAAGTAATTTTATGTTGCAAATAGAAGAGGTACTCTTCGGTCTGCAATTATAAAAAACATTTTCACGTTGTTAGAAATAATTCTATTATATCTTAATATAATACAATTCAATCATCTTAATAGAATTTATTTATAAATTTCTGTAATACATAAATTAAAAGAATCTTCATCCTCTTCCAGTTTGTGATACTTAATAAAGACATAAATTAATACCAAATATTTAAAATATTTAGTTTCTATTTTGAGAGAAGATAAAAAAGAGTTATAGTTGTTTGGACATCGTAAGATAAAGTCTCGATTCATCGACTTCTCATTAATGAATCTCAGTGCCCATCTTGCCAGTCATTCTGAGAAGAGTTTTGCTGAATTCACGGTTCGCGAGACTCCTTTGTCACGATTTCGCTGAATTCGGTTCATGCCCTGGCATATACAGATGATCTCTTGTAATGCACATACAGGGACTCACACACAAACGATCGTCATTCTGCCCATTATAATTTTTATACATAAAATTTCTGTTATTCTGCTGCTTTCAATTTCTTTCTATAATGTCAATAGTAACATTATTACCTTACAACAGGAATTAATGGATATGACGTTGAGTTAAATTTCAATAACATTTGACCTATGCTAATGCTTCAATAATTGCGTATGATGTATAAATCATTTTCTGATTTATCGTCTACGTGACATTAAACATTTAATTAAAATCCGTCGACAAACAAAGTGATTGTATGCGTAATTCGAATGAAATCACTCTTGCCCGATTTAATTCGACATAACATAAAACTAGATTAACCTAATTTTTTTTTCAGACGGGCTCGAATCCAAGTTGCGGCCGTTGCGAGGGTCGCTCATCTCATCGCAGCTATACATACAGCGAGGGTAGCCAACATGGTAGTAACAATCAGCAACATCAGCAGCAACAGCAGCAGCAGCAGCAGCAGCAGCAACAGCAGCAGGAAACTCCGAAGACGATGGTCCGCAGTGAGAGTGTCAGTGAAGAGTGTCTCAGTGATCGGTCGGGAAACAGCGTATACCGGAAGCCCTGCCACGACTCGAGGAAGACCTCGAGATCAGGCAGACCTGAGAGAAACAGTGATGACGTCAGTGACCTTAGGAGCAAGCCGAATGCCAATGCGGAGGCGGCGAAACACTTGAGACAGTACAGTGATTCCGTGGTGGACAGTGCTACGAGTGTGGACGATTTGTGCGATAACCTGAACACTGCTTCCGTTGGCGGCAACGAGGGGGAGGCCCGGGATGCCATCACCAGACTGGAGCCGCGTGGGCTGCTCGCCTTTCACAGGTCCGGCGCGCCCTATAGGAGTGCTTCCTTCGGCCAGGTGGACTTTAATCAAGGTAAGCTTCCGTATACCGTGGAGACTCGCAGGCTGAGCTCATTAGGGGCGAGCTGGGTTTAATTAAACCAATTACAGCAAGACTGATGCAGATTATGTCTGCCGTAAGATTTACTCTATCGTCATCGTGCTAAGCAGAAGGAAAATCAAGAACGTACTCGGGCGCGATTAGAGTTCTTTGGTTAAATATCTCGAATCGTTGAAAGGCAGAATGTGCTGCTTTTAAACGTTTAATAGCGATTTTAACGCGGACAATGTTCTATTTTCATCCTTCTCTTAATTCACGATCCACACGTGCCTTCGCAAGATACTTTTGGAAACGCGGAACTGAAGTAACGCCACGGTGACAGCCTTGTATTAGGTTTCAACCTTGAACTACATACCGCAGTAGTTTCGGTTGCATAATGAAAGACTAGAAATAAGAAAAGCTTTAAGTGCGGCTGTCAACGAGGTTCGAATTTCTAATAACAGTAATAAAGCATCTAGCAGCCTTGACCCGTATGCGTATTATCTGCTTAGATCATCACAAGATTTCAATAACTTCGCACATTCATATCTTTAATAAGAATTTTACATTCTCAAGAATAAAAGGTTCTTTCTCAAATAATAAAACAGATGTTCTATTTGTACAAATTTTATAATTAGATTATAATGCTTCGTAAACATATATAAGAAAACGATTTTATTATTAGAAGAGTATTATACATTTATTTTATATAAACGTATTAAGAGATGATTAACATGATAATAATAAATTTAAAGTAATACAGTAATAAAGTAGAAAAGTAAGCAGAATTTTATGATGACGCGAAAGGCGCGAAAATGCGACGCCTCATTGGCAAACCGGAAACACTTCACGCTTCCGCGGCATTAAATCTTTCGGGACATCTTTTACGCACGAAAGACGGGCTATTAGGACGAATAACCAGGTGCTTTTGAAATATCGCCGCCAGAACTTTTCCGCGCTTGCCCAAATTTCTTTTTGTGAATGGGCGTAGAAGCCAAATCAACTTATCTGACTATTTATATTGTATAAAACTTGAATAAATTTCAACGAAGAATTATGTTCAGATATTTTTAACATTAATTTAAACTTTGTAATGTTTTACAATTCCGTCTCTTCAAAAATACACGTAAATGATTACACCTAAATGAAGAGAATTTTCTCTTAGAATTTATTTTGAAAATAATGGTAATCGTGAAATAACATGATATTTCAAAGAATTTTATTTGATTTTCTCTAATACTTATTAATATCTACCATAATAAAATATTAAATATGTTTAGTTAAATTTTGCTAAAATACATAGTAAAATTCTTCGAAATATGTTGACGATTGTCACGATTTTGAAGGTGAATAAATTCTCTAAAAAATAATTCTCTCAGTTTATATTTATACGTGAAAAAATGCCATAATTGGCAGTTTTTCGTTGAAAATGAAATTCAAGGAAATCTTATTGATTAGTTTTCCGGGTTTAATCGTACGGAAATAAAATTTTCTATCGTATATCTTAATCGGTCAGCACGCGTTCCCCGGAACTCCGCCAACGAAGTGCGCGCTGCTTCTCGCGTCTTCGTGATCTCTCATCTCGCACGGTCTGTTTGTTATTATTGGAATGGTCCACCTCCTCGGCCTAAGAGCGCTGCCAAACTTACGTGACACTCGAGGAGGTAATTAGGATTTCCTCTAGTGCTCTCTGCGTCTCTCGTCTTCTCTCACGAGCGAGACGCGGTCTCTGTTGCTCGGTGCAAGAGTACTCGAGTTATTATTGAAAACGCGCGTAATACGTGCATCTCTGGAATACGTCAGTCGAAAGGTATCTGCAGAGATCACTTGAATTTGTATCGAAGGCTTTCTTATAATGCAGTTAACAATAATAATAATTAGTAGCAATAAACGCTCGCAACGTGCTTTAGATTAAAATGTAAATCTGCCTCTTCTTTATGATTTACCTTTTCAATTTGCTTATCGCCAGAAAAATAAATTTTTATTATAATTTATTTGTGTGTTATTTATTATTAGAAAGAAATATTAATTATATTTATTAGTAAAGCGCATTACATTTTTAATTTTAAAATTTTACAAAAATCAAAAGAAATCAATATTTATTCTGTATAAAGTAAAATATGATTCTGGAAGTTATTATTTTACCTCATTACATAATGAAAATAATTACTTATATTTTATGTTATCCATGGATTTTCTGTTTGTCATAATTACTTTTAATTTACTGTTTCAACGTTGTCTGATAAATTTGACTCGCATATTATTTTTTTTTATGGAAAACTGTAATTAAAATGCTTTAAAATGAAACAGAAGTACAAGGATGGACTTACTAACCGCTCGTTATTTTCTGCAAGATGCAGATTTTACTTTCAGCGCAAACTCGCACTTTCCTCTTCCAGCGAATCGACAGAAAACTCAGCCGATCGTAACGTCTAATCGCTCCGAGACCAAAGACGTTCGAGCGAGTACGTTACCTCGTCGTCGGGGTGATGTCACTCCAGGTAGCACGACACCTCAAAACAGTCCCAATCGACAGAGTCCGAGGACATCGACGCCCAGCGTCGACAGCGCCGTCGGCTCTGCTGAGGGTCTGGGTGTCTCTCAGCAAGGGAACCACGAGGAGATCCGACCCAGAAGCGACGGTTCAGACAGTCTGGCAACTTCCAGCGCACTCACCAGCCCGGAACCACTAGTTCCGGAAACGAATCCAATCGAGCCCAGGGTCGATCTGGTGCTAACGGAGACGCCCACCGTTGAACTGGTTGGCCACGAGTCTGTGTATCCGATCATCGAAGGAAACATCGTGGAGGAAACCATTCAAAAAGGTTAGATGAATAGAATTTTTTTTTATTAGCGTGCATTTAATTGTCTCAAAAGAAAAATTACGATCGCCTTTAACTTGAGAAAACGAAAACATGAAGAATTATATTGTCTATCATTTTTGTTCAATTTTATTTTATTATTTAGAAGAAGCTGTAAGAGTATTGTCTATTTATTAAATCTACAACAAAATGTTTGTTTTCTAACAACAATTAATATTTTATTATTTCATCATTACGTTCACTTTATTTTACCACGGTTTAGAGTTTTATTTACTATGACGTTAATTTTTCTATCTCCTATATTATTTTAATAAATAGGTTCGCGTGTGTGCCTTTCTTGTGTACATCTCATTGTTAGCGTAATCTTATAAGAAAAGAAGCAGAGTTTCCACTCGCGGTAGTGGCACGATTGTATGCGTATGAGAGGGATATCTCAGTAGGATATAAAACGGAAATACCCTCGCGTGGGAGTCCGCGAGTGCGCGAGCAAGATCTGTTTGCCCGAATTTCGCGCGGCGTTGCTCATCGCGTGGAAACAACGGCAGGAAACGAGGGACGAACAAGGCGACGAAACGGTGGCCCCGTCGCGATGGTAGGTGATACTGTCGTCATCGGTTGAGAAATGCGCGTCAGTTTATCATTTATTGTGAATAGAGCGCGGTTCCAGCCGCGTGAGAGCGGCCGTGCGTGAAGTCATCAATGAAGATGGCTATAACTCAATGACGCTCAAACGTCTATTTCCACTCTGGCACCCACCGTTCTGAAAATAGTGCCGCGCAAAATAACATGGAACTTGCGTGCACCTTTGTACCCATGCTCCTGTCGATGCACCCAAAATAGTCATCGTTCTCTCCCGCGTTTCCCGATCCCCGCGTTACGCTTTGTTCATCTCGTCTCTGACATCGCGGAATACATGAACGGCTGCTTGAGATTTGATCCCATGTTAATAAATATGTCTGTTCACCGAGATCGGATTTGCTACGATAAATTCTCAGATAAGCAAACCTCTTCGGTCTAATTTGGACAAAAATTAAAGCTTTAGAATGAAACTTGCAATTAGTTTTATTAAAATCTGATCCATTATAGTGTTTCTATAATTCGAAATTTGTGGAAAGTCAAGGGATGCACACATTACAAATTATTTTATAAATGATGAAATATTCGATAGAGAAAGAGAGAGAGAGAGAGAGAAAGAGAAATAAAAAGAAATTAATTTTTTATAATTTTTTTTCATATTAAAAAATTTAACATTCACAAACTGAATAAAAAGTTTACAAGTTTATACAGTATTAACGAAGAATGAGAAGGATTATGGAATCTACAAAGTTAAGTAAGTTTTCAGGTTCTTAACAGAAGTATAATCAAGCCAGAAGAGATGTGCTCTTAAAAGAACGCCAAAGAGCCTGTCTCTATTCTCATGTTCTATATAGTCTTAAAATATATATCTTAAAATATAATCTTTAAGTATACAAATCTTTCGGAACATAACTCACTCTATAGCTCCGAACAAAATATATTTGGCTCGTGAAAGTCTGTAGGAGCTTAAATTTCGTTAGTTTCAACATAGACTCCTCTCTGATCGCGTTATTAAGTGCCAGAAATTGATGAATATCGATCTGTTTTGATATACTGTAGGCAGATAAGAATGACAGAACCGTGAAAATGGTGTTTAGAGACCAGGATAGAGCCGCACGAGGTGATCATCACACCACCCCCGGAGGAGCCGCGGCTGAGTCAAGCGAGCGAAGGCAGTGAGGCGCCGAGCGAGACGCCCTCGGAGGCGTCCTCGCCATCCGGGAAGGCGAGACGATACCGGGGCGACACCAGCAAGAGGAGGAAGGGCGTGTACATAACTCAATGGCCAGAGCCCTTGGACGCGGACAGGAACAAGCTGTCGGCTCAGAGCAGCGAGGAGAGAGACGAGCCACCTGCGACGCCCAGCGACCTGTCCGACTGCGAGGGCCACACGCCTCGAAGGTAACCGGAGAACCTACGCTCAGACTCATCGAAATAGAACGGAAGTGTGCCTGACATGGAGACGCAACGATTTAACATATTCCTTTACTCAACCTCGCATTAATAATAGCCTTAGAGGGGCAATCACGACTTGATGTGTAAAACAAGGATCTTTACACGTTTCAACCGCCGGTTTAACTTTTCTTTGCATTTGCTCGACTCTATCAAGTTTCGATTTTTAAATCTCAAAAATTATTCGAAAAACGGTTTTAAAAATATAACAATTCAAAAATCTCTTTTTTATTTTATGATGAAAAATGTATTTTTTCCGAGGGGTAACCAAATTCTTGAATTCTGGTGTACAATCTATTAGAAGTCCGTTGAATTCCTTGAAGTCCGGTATAATTTGATGAATTCCATGTGTTATACCATGAATTTTTGGCTTTTATAATGAAATTTTGGTTGAAATCAGTTAATCAGTTACTGAAGAGAGACTTCTGAAGACATTTTTTTTAAGGAAGATGAATGAATTCCAATGAATTCCGACGAAAGTCCGATAAAGTCCATTGAAATCCGCAGTCTAGTGTACACCTATTTTCTGAGCGATTACCCCTCGATTTTTTACATCTATAGTGTCCAAAATTTTAATTATAATTTTACCGAAAATGAAAATTTTTGTTTTAAATCTAAATATACATTCATACCTTATAGATATCTATAAATATTCTCATCTTTTGAAACACCAAGGTACAGCAAGAGGCCCCTTCGCGGGCCCTACGGGCAGATGCTGGAGGCCGAGATGGCGAAACCGCGCACCACTGATATCGCGCTCGACGAAGGTCTTCGTCCCCGCAGAAAGATCTCCGCAAATCTCTCGTACAACGCGAGCAGCAACAACAACAGCGGCTCCGAGCCGCCTACGCCTTGCCACCACCGGACGACCTCCAGCCCGACCAAACTCGAGGGACTTCCGGGGCCGAGTCCTGAGCTGCTCGCGGAGCTGCTGAGAGGGTCCTCGGAGAGGGTGGCTCGCGCACCGGCGCATCGAAACGTGAGTCAGAGATTATCTCGCTTCGATATAAATTGCCGGTTACAGTGCCCCGGCTACATTTCGCCCATTTTTCGCGATACAATGGAGATAAGGGCGAGGGAGGGCCGTAAAGTATCCGCACGATTCGTGCAGCGCATTTGTTATCGAGACATTTGATGCATGCACAATGCACGCTCCTTTGGATTAATGAACGAGCGATTTCGTCGGAAAATCCTTTCTTCTACATGCGAAATTATTTTAATCATGTATTCACAGAAGAGGTTTCTGAATTTAATGCTATCACTTCTCTATATATCGTAAGATTGATATAGAGACAATCATAATTATTATTGAGAAGAAAATATTTATTATTCTTAAATGAAAAAAATTCTTAAATTTAGAATAACATGATCTGGTGCTATCCTATTAATTTCCTCAGACGGATTTAAATGGTTTAAACAATGGAAATTAATGGCAAAACTTATAATCTTGACTTAACAATTAATCTGAAGAAAATTTGAAAAATTTTTTTCTAATAAAATATCACAAAAGTCCAAAAAGGAGCTTTGTAAGCACCAAAAATACCTCACTGAAAAAAAAGACTGGTTATAACTACCAAATGTATAGTGAAATAGTATCAATTAAATATTTGGTCAATGTAACCAAAAATAATTTTACCTTTCTAAATGTTTAGTAACTTATGCCAAATTTGATAATACTTACTAAACATTTAGTAAAATAAAATTATTTTTGGTTATATTGACCAAATATTTAATTGATACTATTTCACTATACATTTGGTAGTTATAACCATACTTTTTTTCAGTGCTCGCGTCCTAAAGTATAATTCCTCAGACGGATTTAGACGGATTAAACAATGAAAATTAATGGCGAATCTCATAATCTTGACTTAACAATTAATATGAAGAAAATTTTCTTTCTAATAAAATATCACAAAGGTGCAAAAAGGACTTAGAGTTTCATAAACACCAAAAATACCTCGCGTCCTAAAGTGTAAAGGCCAAAAAGATTCGCTTTATGCGTAGGCAAAGTTTGTTGGGCTTTTCGTGGATGCGTTTATTATAATGTATCGTATGCGAATTTTTCTTACGAAAAAGTATTTGTCCGCACGGTCCCCTTGGTGGTATCCCAAATTGTATAGCAATTAATCAATGTGAGTATATATTATAACATCAAGCAAATTTTTTATTCTAAAAATATAAATATATAAGTTACAATTTATGTGTTACTCAATACAATAAATTCATCTTATTTAATTTAATGGAGGAGAGTAGGAATCATAGATCCCCCCTTAACATTACATTACTTTTATTATACTGCATAAGGTTGCAATAAGATTAAGTATGACAAGAATATTTTTAGTGTTATTAGAAATCCTTTCTGAGAGGATATGCGACCAAGAAAAAAAAAAGGGAAATTAGAGCCGACGTTGGCATTCTAAATCTGTCCCAAGGCTCATATAAAATAATGTATAAAAATCATTTATTTTAAATTATTTTACAAGATATAAAGTCATAAAATTCGTTGAATCGTTTAAAAGCTACTTTTCGATAATAAAAAAAAAGAGAGATCATGTCATTCACTCATTTAATATTCTCGCGGCATCTCTCTTCTCTGTGGGAGAAGTGTTTTATTTATATCCTGCGCTGAACCATGAATATGACTGACTGGTCCTCGCCGACAAATTCTTCATGTTAAACGAATAAATCTCGTGATGAGACGGTCACATTTCGCGCTAAATGCGTGGCATGAATGCGAGCCAAAGAATTCTGACTCCGTTTCTTCCTCGAATTTCGCTTCTTTTCTAAATATCGTACAAAGAAGCTGATTGCAGGCTTATCTCCCTGTATCTCTGGCTCGTGCATCAGCGTTGTAACATCTGGCCGAGAGGCCACGGAGGTAAGGCGCCGCGCCGGTAAACCGAAATCCGAGCGAAACGAATGGCCGCGCGCTCGCATTCGCTCGCTTGTTCGACTCCAGCGCCGAAAACATAATCTAATAATAATGTACGGCCATATTTCTCGGATGAGTCCGTGCCTTGGCCAGTGCACTCGACGTTGGTATAGAGAGGAGTCCCTATACGATTCTGGCACGGCGGGGGCGTGTATGTGGATATTCCTGGCGGGTTAGGCGTACCTGGGGACCGACCGACCGACCGACCGACCGGTCCTCAACATCGATGCGATGATTTCGCGTGCCACGATCGTCTTGGCGCAATCTCCGCGACCTTGCACAGTATATACGCTTATCATTGGGCGACGTTTCCTTCTACCACTTTTTTCAACAAATCTACACTGTTAGAAATTTCTTAATGACTTTTAATTAACATGTAAAGGAAGCTTGGTTCAAGCACGTAAATGAAAAGTAATGCAGTATATGAATATTCATTTACTAATGTCTTAAACTTTATTAACTTAAGTTTGTATTACTTGTTTGTATTATTTCATTTACGTTTGTATTAAAAGTATATTAAATTTTAGCACACTTACTGTACCGGCCAAAATTATATCACCTTTCAATTTTTTGAGCATAACTTTTATCGAAGTGAATTGAATGCACTCAAATGCTTTTATAGTAAACACTTGATGAAAGGTACACCTTGTACATGAAGTGTAATGAGATTTGACAATATATACTATGATCTCCGAATTTTTTATTAATTTTTTCATGATCGCACTTTTGTGCTTTCTTTATTTTTCGTGTCGCAATCATTGTTTTTACCATCATAACCTAGTTTTAGCAGTTAGATTTAATATTCCACATTATTTATACTTGTTATAATGACTCAAAATTTATGATTAAAATTTAACATATTTTGGAAATTTCAAATAAAATTAATTTTTCACAAGTTGCTGTTTTCATTATTTGATAAAAAGTTATTATTTACGTAAGTTATACTTATCATCAAAACATATTATAATTTAATAGAGGTTCGTGCCCTTTAAAACAAGTTATGCTAAAAAAAATCGAAAGATGATGTAATTTTGGCCGGTACTGTATATATTTTAATTCACTTAAACTTAATTTCATTAACATGTACATTAAAAATCATTTCAGTTATCAGTGATTTAAATATATTTTACCATTGTATATTAAAGGTTCATGAAATTTTATGACATTTTTAACAGTGTATTTTATCGATCAGCTAAACTTAAATTGTATATTTGTTATGCATTTTATACATTTAAATTAATATGCATATTAAAATAAAAATGTATTCTGAAAGTGTTTTCAGAGATATAGAAGTCCTAGAAACGATTAGGGATTTAAACCAGAAATATTGCAGCAGTAAGACGTAGAGAACACAAGGCTATGGAATATTTCTCGATTTACTACTGAATTCTATTTTACGAGCTAATTCTATTTACGAATTAGCTCGTAAAATTGTCAGATTAAATTGGGTTAAAAAAGAAAAGTTAAATTTATGCGACATCAAGAGATAACACTTTTGGAAATTATATCCAAACATTTTCGCTGATTTTGTAAGTTTCCACAGTTCTCTCGAATATTCCGTGGTAGAACTGTACGCAATTCTGATGGGCTTATGCAATGCACGTGTCCTCTATCCACGTTTGCCGTTTGGAAAGAACAACAAAGAACCGCGGGAACGATAGGCCCGTTTTATCCACAAGTCCTTGGCGGCTGCAAATATATCACTTAAAGATGTCGCCATAACTTAGTCACGTTCTCCACGCCGATTAGGAGTCAGACTGATCCTCACGCCGTAGTCAATTTATTTGTAATCGTAGGGTATTGAGCGTGAAATGTTAAACCGTTCGCAGCTATTAGTAATAAAACTCAATTGATCTTAGCGTCTCAATGCTGTTTGCTGTAAGACGTAGCGCGTGAGAACTTCTAAATTTACATAAGAAAACTGAAATAGAAATATGTGGCAATCCGAAAAAGACGTTGCAAATAATTCAATTTGAATTTATTTCTATCTAAAATGATTTGCGCGGATGCAGGTTATGTAAAAAGATTTGCAGATCTCGTTAAGAAGATTATTTTTATTTCTATTCACGTGCGTATTAAAAATAGATCTGCCGATATGCAGTCGGTTTAACAACGAGGAATGCATTTCTCCTTAACGCAGGAGAGAAATTCTGTGAATTTCTTCACTGGGATTTAAGACACGGATGAATTTTAATATGAATAGCGTTCGCGGACGAAGATTAACGAGGATTTTCGAAGAATTTATATTGTTTTGCGACGATGCAAACGCGGCTGAAATTAGTCACGGCGAAAGAAAGCAACCCAATAAACACGGATGGTGTATGATACATATAATATCCCATCAGAATAGGTTATTATACGTATCATACACCATCTGTGTTTATTGGGAAAGTTGTGTCCGCTGAAAAAAAGCAAAACTGTTTATGACGCGAAGCTTAATGTATTTACGGCGATATCGCTGTGTGCGCTAATTAAAGTCAGAGTTTTCTGTTATTTATATAAAATTACCTAAATGAAAAATGGCTTTATCGTACCTTTATTAGACAATATGTATTATCCTCATTATTAGACAAGGATTATTAGACAATGTATATTATCTTCATTTTCTTTATCTTAGACAAAAGGAGTGTGTTAGTCTTTTCAAATTACCCAAGTTAATGTGAACAATAACGAGTATGAAGTATTGTTCTGAGCTTCAACGTCCAAATTATTATTTATCCTAACAGAAGAATTTTTTGAAGTAATAATAACAGATTGCACAAATCAGGAAATAGTAGAGCAATTTAAAAGTTGTCCCAAAAGTAGAAATTGATTAAAAACTTTTACAAGGAACTTTGTCATTATAATATGACTTGTATATTCCCTCTATATTTTTCAGCTTTGATTTTTATTTGTATCCAAATAAAAAAAGTATTTTTTGTCAGATTAAATTATTTGAAGAATTTTTATTTTTAATAAAAATATGAATATATTGTTTTTATACATACAAATTGAAATAAGAACGCCTTGTACGGTCAAGCTGGATCTTAGTGCTTTTTATAAATTTTACTTGTGTGATTTTTATATACCTTTTTTCAAATTCAACCGACTACGCGCCGAATTACTCTTCCGGTCATAACGCAGCTTTTAAGTTGAACATGAACAGGTAATATTACATTTATTAAATTAGAAATAATTTAATAATTAACGATGCTAACTTGCATCTTGATGTTAGACCCCTTATCTCTCCTGAAAAAACTGTAAAGAATTTATTGCGAAAAATATCACCTCAGCCAGGGTTCGAACCTGGAACCTCCAAAATCTCCGGTCCGGGCATCTCACCACTTGTTTGTTTATTGTTTTTATGTCCTAAATTATTTTACTTGCAATATCGATATTATATTAAAATTCTCTAAATAAAACGATATAATTTTATCTTTTATCTAGATAAATTTATATTTAAATCATCTTTATTTTATTTAAGATACATGTAATTCATCTTATCTTTATTCTAGATAATTTGAAATTAACTGAGCGCACTGATTGTAGTCATCACGACGAGCGGAGCTTCGCGAATATTCTTGCGTTTTTACATGTGCAACGTGACGAAAACACACGCAGACCCGGCAGGTATCAATCGTGCATTTGTACGCAGTCGCGTTTTCATCGGAGGGAGAGAGAGCAGTGAACTATTTCTTCCGTGGATATGAGAGACCCTCCGTCGACGTCATGTTTACCGTTGACGTCACTACGCCCAGGCATCGTGAATTTTGCGTTCCATTCATGAAATCTCCGACGTGTGGAGTGTGACGTAACAGTATACACCTACCGCTGTGTAAAGTTCACGAAAGCTCATCGTTGAATACTTCATCAGATCCTTTTCAATTCTCATACAATTATACAAAATTTTAATTCTGCATAATTTAATACTGCCTACGTTTTCGCATTCTTATCGGATTAATAATTATTATGACGAAAAGATACGTTTAAATTAAAAACGATTAAGCTTGATTTCAGAAAAATAGCGTTCAGAAATTTTAATAAATTTCACATAAGAAATTTATTAATTATTATTTTTGTGAAATTGTAATTTTAATAATAATTTTATTTAAAAAATTTTAACGGTATTTTTATGGCACAATTATCGAGAAATATAATTCGGTCCCATGAACATTTTTTAAAATAATATGTATAAATTTACACAAACACACACATACACAAAAATACGTTACAAGTTGCATACTTCTATTTTACATCTTCTTTTTTATTTTATTCGTGTCAAGCAGGATTAATATTTTATACATAGTATGATTTTAATGCTCATTCTATTCGTCGATCAATACTCGGTCAACATTATAATCATTTAATATTGAAACAGAGAAGCGTGCGTCCAAGCATTCCGGTAATGTATTCTTGAAGTAGCAAGTTTCCTCAGCCGTGATGGAGTAGCATGCATAGTACCGGGAGTACAAATTCGTTACTTTATCGACAGCATTATCGGCGGAAGTTTAGAGAAACTGCGGCCCTAGCGGCAGAAATTCGACGCGCGAGAGATACACGCAGTGGAATAATGAAAGGCCCGTCGACCGGCCATAAACTTTCGAACAATAGCGTAATCGTGGTTCCATTGACTGTTAAGAGGTGCAGACGCGACTAGGCACGTGGGTGGTATCGGTAGGTACCGACTTTTATTACTCGCCGCTTGTATATCAGTCTCTTGGGAGAGAGAGAGAGAGAGAGAG
>QKQZ01001640.1:6452-17918 GCA_003595255.1 Solenopsis fugax | reverse complement strand
TAGTGGAACGGCCGCCACAATGCTATTCTATAAACATTATTGTTGTTATCTAAGTGTGGGATTCTGTCTTTTTGTACTTTTACAATTCTGTTTAATTTGTTAAGACAGCGATATCCAAAAGAGTAAGTGTTATTTTTTAGTTATGGCTTCCGTAGTCCCTTGTATGTACGGCATGACTAATCGAACGGACTTTATTTCTTTCTGGCTTACATCTATTTCGCTATTACTAGGATTACCATCGTTTTCATTATTATTGTAGTTGTGAATTAATTTTTTTATTCTGCTATTGATTTCAATAAATATCATATCAAGCGGATGTTCATTGTTAACCAAAATTTGAATGCACAACTCTATATTTTTCCTATGGTATGTAGGGTGAGATAAGAGTACCGCGCGGTCTATCAGATTATAGATCATTCCTATTTTTTGAATACGAGGGTGATTCGAAAAGTGAGAAAGTATGCGTTTCGAGAACGTCTCTTTTTGATACCAATCAATTGTGATGTGATTGTTGTTAACTGTTACTAACAAATCTATTATAGAAAATTCAGGGAGCGGTTTCTTTCTTTTTCTATGGTGAATTTAATACGGTCGTGCTGGGTATTATATCTCCCAAGAATTGTATCAACTTTGTTTTCTAGAGTGATGAGGAAAATGTCGTCAACATATCTGTAGTACGTCAAAATGTTAAAATCAAACGAATTCAGTATATCCTCTTCCAAGTCTTGCATAACAATATTATAACTTTATCCGAAGTGTTGTAACATCGTCGACGGATGGATCGCTGCTGACAGTGTATTTCTTAAAACCCGATAATCTTGAGCTGTAGGATGTACNTTAAAACCCGATAATCTTGAGCTGTAGGATGTACATCCACGTCAACGATTCCACCTCACACAATAAGATGGATAATCGAAAATCATCATTAATGTAAGCGTTAAACTGCGTATAAGCCGACCTTTATTCCGATGTTATATTAATTTTTTCACGGAGTTTTATTTATATATACTTTCACATGTTGATAAGAAGCAAGTGAGCCCGAAACGTACATGTAAATCTTTATGTTACAATTATATTTTTATATTAACATCTAAATATTATCGCTCTTTTTTGATCTAGTATTTAAATTATCAATGCTTTAAAATATTACAAGAAGAAACAGAAAAATAATTGAAAAGTAACTTTTCGTTACTTTTTAAATAACTGTAACTATAACGAGTTATTTTTTGAAGTCAATAACTTGTAACGGTAACTAATTATTTTTTAGAAGAAAGAAACTGTAACTATAACTAGTTATAATATTTTTTTTACAAAGTAACTTTCTCAACCCTGATTAATTCCATAAACAATTGTTAGAATTTGTCCTAATGACGGAGATAATAGGGATAGCCATAATGTTCAGTAACCATAATACTCTCTTCTTCTCTATACATGAAAATTATACATAATAATTACATATAAAAAATTTTTTCCTGTGTAAAAATATAGCAAACTCAAATATCTGTTTCATCTCATAGAAATGCATTGACACTATTAACAGATATAAATCTATAATTAGATATTAACAGATATTTATCTATAATTTATATATAACAGAACTAAAAAATGGCAAATAAATATAATTGAATAAATTTCAACATACCTAAAAGTATCGCTATTAATTCATACTTTATTAAAAATTAGATTTTTAAAAATTATTTTGTTTATCGATATACAATGACCACACCTTTCTATTTTTCTCGGTATTACACCGGTTTTTTGTTATTTAACTTTTTATTTGGCTGTACACACTTCGAGTTATGCAAAGTTAAACAATAATATGTCTTGATTTTGACTTGATTTATTGAAAAATTTTTTATACATTATATAAGAATAAAACGATCATCTAAATTATTGAAAAACTTGATCAAATTAAATTATCAAAATCTTTGAATGAATCAAATTTAATGGAAAATGCGAATAAACAGACGCAATATCAAATCAATATTACACATGTAACGATTTTCTAATCACATTTTTGAATTCACTCATTGCGCAGAAAAAGAGAGGGAAGTCTGCTCAAGTACAAAGTGCAACGGTGATTTTGTGCGTGATCAATCTTTATGATTTGTTTCCCCGGCATTGCTTCGTAGAAGAATGATATAAATAGCGTTATCGTCAATGTTCACACCGCAACCAATAACAGCGGATGATTTTGCCGTCCATCGACGCGCGGCGGTTTCTCGCGGGACAACCGCCGACAGCTCGCCCTGCTATTTTTAACGTCGCGTTTATTAAGAATAATCTAACCACGAATAAAACGATGTAAGTGGAACAGGTTCGATAAGGCCGTCCGATAAAGATGCCGTATATGATACGAATTCTCTTTGAGGACAAATTGATTCGTTTTTATCGCCGTAACGTTATTTCGGAATTATAATTTATTCGCACAGATAAAATCAAATTGGCAGAGAAGGAATTATTTTCTTCGGAACGATCTTCAAAATTATTATTATGGAAAAAGTGCGCTATGCAGGAAGTAAAATTATGTAATTTATTATGTAAAAAGTGACATTTTAAAATAAACATGCATTTATTCATTTCGTGTTTACTAAAATCAGAATAATAAATCTTTTCGATCTGCATTCGGAGAAACTTATAATCTCATTCTTTTTATCAAGATTCTTTCATTTGATAAAGTAAAGTGTGTATAAATCGAGTTTGCAAAGTCATTGTAAAAGATTATGCATTATTTATGGGAATATTTGTGATATATATTCAGAATAATTTGTGATATTCAGAATAGAAAATATTTTTTACTCTACACATATTTCAAATAAATAAAATTTTTTTAAATATAGTTAAATAGTGATATGGCTAAACTATGTCAAATAAATGATGGTTTTACAAATTGTAAGTAATTGTTGTTTTCATACAAACCATCTTTAAAACTTTTTTGAAATTTAATAATCGAGTAAGTACCGTGATAGATAGAAGGGCTAGTATCGTGGCAACGTCGCGAGGGCAATCAAGACAATTTGAGATCGGGATAGGATGTCTTTTCGAGGAAAAAGAATTCCAATAATCGCCGTCTGTAAGGAAATAATTAATCGCGTCTGCAAAATCGCGAGTTGCGCGCGTCGGACGCGAATAGCCGATTACGCGATAAGGGTGGATGGGACGAGAAGGAGGAATACGGCACGATATCGTCTTTGGTCGCACGGTGTCGATCGATACTATCCTATCTATTATTAGACGAGTAACGGCACACAGATTGTTATTATTATTATGTGAAATGTATTTGTAGCCGATTCACGAAGACAACGATAATGATGACGACGACGACAAAGCCAGTTCTATTCCAGCTGCGAAAATTATGGCTACGTTAAACAAGGTTGAAATATTGTACATGAGACGTTTTCCTAAGATAAGACTAAGAAGATGTCGTCTAAAGAGGGAGATGTTGAAAGAAAAGGAGGAGGTAGCAAAACTCGATCGGCAAACTAATCGTTGAACTCCCGTGAATGGAATTAAATCTCTCACTCTTTAGTGCTTTTTGCTTTCAAAATCACTTAACTGCATCGCTTCGATACACATTCATTAATAATGAATGGCGTTCAGTACCGAGGTACAATAATTTCGCAGGTTTCTTTTCTTTCTTTCTTTTATCCGTGATAGAAGACACTTTTAATGTGCCCGACGCATCCGCATTATCTGGAATTATTCGCGACACGCTGAATTAATTAATCACTATCTTCACTGGTGACTATAATTTTTATACTTTTTTATCTTTTTTTGCATGATTCCATGATTTCCTTCCTTAGTCGAAACGAATGAAAATGTCCTGCGAGAAAATAAATGGAGAACGCGATCATCTAAATTATTCAACAGTGTATTGACCGCCGCGCCGCGAAACCACAGCGCTATATTACCTATCTATATCTCAAGAATAAATAATGCAGACATGTGTCTTTCTTTCCCCTTCAGTGTGCTTAAATCTTAAAAATAAACGATCTCGCCAGAACGGTCACGGCGAAGATTCGGTTCGTATCGATTTTCAATCAACCGCAATCTTTGTCGGACCACTCCTGAAAAGAAATGAGCGAAATTAATTATATACCAGGCTGCCTAATTTCGGCTCGACAATTATTTATCATTGCCAAGTAACTGCGCGATGACGAACCAGATGGAAATTGAGTCCAGCAGAATTGCTACGATAAATTTAATCCCCTTGAGACCTAATGCTACTCTTGTAACGCGCCATACTTATACTGACTTCTTAAATTCTTGTCAGAAATTCTATCGTTGTAAATTTTTATGGATAATTTTAGCGAATGTAAATGTCATAAAGATTAAGTGAAAATAAGGCAAGTTGCAAATTATTGACATGTAAATAAATAAAATAATATTATTAAATCAGAAGATAAATGATTAATTAGCAAGCAACAATAAGATGTTTATTTGTATAAATTCTTTTGCTGTCAATTTAAATTAAAACAAACGTTTCGGCTTAACTTAGCTCTCTTCAGTGTTTATAATAAGTAATCAAAATGTTATTTTGTGAACGTTTTGCAAAAGTCGAGAGTAATGTAGATTGTTATTATGTATTAATAAACATTCGATAAAATTTCATGCGAAAGGGAGCGATTATTTAATTAAGGCAAATGCCCCAATGGCTGGATATGTGCCAGTATTCAACTGTATGTTGAGAATTGTGTAAGAAACAATTATTAGAGGAAAGAAGAGGGTTGTGGAATACCATTTTGTGTTTTAAAAATGACTATAGTAATTATTAACGTGATAAAATTCTAACCAATACCAGTTTATTAACTATAAAGTTCTACCAATCACCTTATAGGTAGAAGTTCATCAAGTATGTAGGGGAAAGGGGAGTAAGATGACGAAATGGGTAAGATGACGAATTGTTAATTTTTCCAACTTAATAACAAATGACAAACCGGTGCTTAATTTATTAGAGATTTTAGACGATAATAAATAATCTGTGATAGTTTGATTTCAATCTGTCCATAAGAGTAGATAATATAATAAGAAATGTGTTTTGGAAGCACCCATCCAATTTTTTAGTATTTGATTATAAGGAATGACATAATTATAACAAATATTTTTATTTTCTGTAGAAAATCACAATATTGTATAGCTAAAAACGTATACAATAACATATTCATATTCTTTAATTTTCATGTTGCAATATTTATACTTGATAAACAAATAAACATGGCAACTGTGGGTAAGATGATGAACGTCGTGCATGAGCAAGGTAATGCATTTGTGCATTAGTTTTTTCGATCTTAACAGCATTCTGACTATATATAATGCAATTTTAATCGTAATAATATATACACTCCCGCTCATGGAAGTTCGGACACCTGCATAAATTTTAGCAAATGGTTATTTAAAAAATTATAACGTTACAAAACAGCTGTTACATTATTCTCTTATATACTTTAGAGTATCTGTGTACATGCTAATATCAATTGCAAAAGTTTTATAAATTATTTTTAATTTTATATGCCAAAATATACTGTCCTTATTTATCAGAATATTAATAGTTTTATTCATAAATTTCAAAACAGCTTTTAAAATATATTAATTTAGAGAATTAATAGAATGTTTTACTTCCAATAGTTTACCTGTTTCACTATTTATCCTCTTAAGTACAATTAATCACTCTTAATCGATCTTATTTGTTTCAGAAACATTATTTTAAGATTACTTAAATTAAGTTTATAGAGTTTAAGTTTTTTTCTAAAATATGCCACGAGGAAAACCAATAGGTATTGAAACACGATTCAGGATTGTTACCCTTCACGAAGAAGGCTATTCTATCCGGCAAATCAGTTAAAGAGTTGGA
This sequence comes from Solenopsis fugax, assembly GCA_003595255.1. Classification (NCBI taxonomy): domain Eukaryota; kingdom Metazoa; phylum Arthropoda; class Insecta; order Hymenoptera; family Formicidae; genus Solenopsis; species Solenopsis fugax. The sequence continues at coordinate 12,067 of QKQZ01001640.1, read as the reverse complement.
ATTCCAAAGTCAACGGTTAAAGATACTATTCATCATTTTGAATATACAGGAGGTTTAGAAGCTCGCAATCGCCCAGGACCATCGAGAAGCACTTCTCATGCTGAAGATTAACATATTAGAGTTAATAAGCAAGCGTAATGGAAAGTTAATAGCATCAGAAATAGCTGCTGAATTCAATCGCGGACGTAATAAAGCATTTTCTGTAAGCACTGTAAAACGCCGATTACAAGAAGCTGGCTTACACGGGCGCATTGCTGTGCGAAAATCCCTTTTGCGAAGAGGTAATAGACTAAAGCATCTCGAATGGGCATGAACGCATCAAGAATGGACGGTGGAAAACTGGAAGAAAGCTTTGGACAAATGAATCCAAGTTTGAAATATTTGGACAGAAGAGACAAATTTTTGTAAGAAGATCCAAAGACGAAAAATTCATGCGAGATTGTGTTTTACCAACTGTGAAGCATGGGGGCGGTTCTGTTCAAGTTTGGGGATGTTTCTCTTACACAGGCACAGGAGATTTAGTTAAGATTGAGGGAATTATGAGAAAAAAGCAGTACCGTAATATTCTTGAGCAAGTTCCTGATGCAGTTCCATTAGGAGTAAGATTAATTGGTAACAATATCATTTTTATGCACGACAATGACCCGAAGCATACATCAGGATTGTGCAAAAATTATCTAGAAGATCTCCAACAAGATAACATTTTGACGTTAATGTCATGGCTTCCTCAAAGCCCTGATCTAAACTCTATAGAACTTTTGTGGGACGAACTTGATCAGCGAGTAAGAAGAGAAGCTCCAACATCTCAACAACATCTCTGGGACATCTTACAGAGAGAATGGAACAATCTTGAACGCGAAACACTTACAAAATTAATTGAAAGAATGCCACGCATTGTCTGTGCAGTATTAAATGCTAAAAGATTATTTTGATGAAAAGAAAGTTTAACTTTTATTTCGTATAATGTTTATTTATCCATTACTAGTTTATTTATCCATGTCTCCGAAAGAATAAATGTTATAATGCATTCTTATTTGCTTGTGTTTTCATTTATTTTACAGTATTTTAAGTCTTTTTTCAAAAATAAAAGAGATGTCCGAACTTTCATGAGCGGCAGTATATATCGTAATGTATACCACAATTTTAATAATTTAATTTTTGCAGATTATACAGGGTGTTTCAGACCACCCGTACACCCCTTTTATCTTTGCAGGATAAGGTCCAATCAAAAATATGTTCAGACAAAAGTTGTAGGGCTTGAAAAGATCTATTTATTGATCTTATTAGTTTGAACTTGGGTGGCGTCGCAAAGGTCAGATCAAAATTATATTAACCTTTTTAAATGAAACCCTCCATTTTTTTATTGCATATTCTTGTAACTTACCTTGAGAGCTTTCGAAAACGCTATAATAAAATATTTTTCCATTAAGTACTTTTCGAGTTATAAGACTTGAAAGTTACAGTACCGCCAACATCAGCATTACCCAAGGTTCAGACAAAAGTTGTAGGGCTTTATAAGATCAATAAGTAGATCTTTTTAAGCCCTACAACTTTTGTCTGAACATATTTTTGATTGGATCTTATCCTGCGAAAAGAAAAGGGGTGTATGGGTGATCTGAGACACTCTTTATAAGTATTTTTTGTTCCATGTACGTTTTTCTTTAACTATATTGTAATATCAAAATAGTATAATATAAGATTATTATATATATTATAATAAATCTTTTTTATTCATAAGAGTACATTTTTAACTTTATTTGACTGTTTTTCATCTTGCTTAGTATTAAAAGTCATCTTATCCGCATATGGGGGCAAGATGACGAAATTGACATATCCTAAAAGAATTTAAATTTAAACAAAGTCTAGCTTATTTAACAACTTTTAATTTTTATTGGTGATAAATAAGATTTTAGTGAATTTGAAAAAAAATATTAGGTCGGTGCAAATAAAATGGCCGTTTTCAGTATTTTGAATTTTCCACCCCTATAGATCACTTTTCTTCTATACAGAGGACAATGTATCTATACTGTGTGAAAAGCATTGTCCACACCCACACGTGATTTAGTGCATAATCTTATTTATACATATATTGTATTGTTAGTCGTAGAAGTTTGCATTAACGCCGTGATGGAAAATAAAGAAATTCATATAATTTACTTGTACGAGTTCAAACATGGTCATACTGTAGCCGAGGCATGCGTAACATTAATACTGCATTTGAAGATACTATAAGTGAAAGAACGACAAGGCATTGGTTTAAAAAGTTTCAGTCTGGAGACACAAACCTCGATAGTTTACCTCGTGGGTGCATCCTCCGTCACTGATGTCGTCATTTTAATTTTTTTAAGAACGGCATTGATGCAGTTGTATCACATTGGCAGTAGTGCATTAAAGTAGATAGATACTATTTTGATTAGTAAAACAAGTTTTAAATTTGTCTAAAATTTAAATTAAAAAAACGGCCATTTTATTTGCATCAACCTAATAGATTGCTATTTTTGCATTATCACAAAAATTAGCAAAAATCGACAAACCTTAACCCTTAAACACACCGATCTTGTAAAATACGGAAACACATTTTCGGGTCTAGGAGACTTTTTCAACTTTGAGAAGCTATAACTTTGATTACAATCAATATTTTTCAACAATTTTTTTGAAATGAAAGTTCAGAATCTCAGAAATATAACTGCACAATCGGCATTGCCGAAAAGTAATTTATTGAAAACAAGAAATACGGCGAATACGAGTCAAGCGCTGTTAGCAGTGCGCAGTAAGTAAACAATAAGAACGATTATTAATACGTTACATCGAAACAATCTTTAATAAATACGTTACATCGAAACAATCTTTAATAAATTAAACGTTTCGGCTCATTCTTCAANACAGCAATTTCCTAACGAGGGGACGTCTCACCTCAGCATCAGAGATTTCATCTCGGAATTTTGAATTACTGAAGATGGCTCGAAGAATGAGCCGAAACGTTTAATTTATTAAAGATTGTTTCGATGTAACGTATTAATAATCGTTCTTATTGTTTACTTACTGCGCACTGCTAACAGCGCTTGACTCGTATTCGCCGTATTTCTTGTTTGACTATTTCACGAGTCCAGATTTATATATTAATTTATTGAAGTTATAAAAGAAAAACCATTAAGCAAAAATGAGAAATTGATTAAAAATCCACTTTTCCTTCAAAAAATCATATCTTCGCAACAAAAAACTTTTGAGGACTTTCAAATACGTTTTAAAGCTAAAGAGTCACACTTTAAAAAAAATTATGCCATTGTCATTCCTTTGAAAAAGTATAATTATGTAACAAGGAGAATATGAGGCATTTTTGGGTTTCTAAAAATCCACTTTAAAAAAAAAATCATATCTTTGCAACAAAAAACTTTTAAGGACTTTACAATACGGCGTTTTAAAGCTCAAGAGTCATACTTTCAAAAAAAAATTATGTCATTGTCATTTCTATTAAAAAATATACTTATGTAACAAGGCAAATATGAGGTATTTTTGATTAATTCGTGTCTAAAATTGAAAATTGATGTGTTTCAATTGATATATTTCGGAAAAGCTCCCTTTTCTACAGCATTTTATAGTATTCTAAACTTTAGACAGAGTATATGCGAGTAATATCCGCGAACCGACCTGTTCGAACATATTTTGTCCAACTTCTTATGTAAAATACTCACAAAAAAAGTTTCGCTTACACATAATGTTAGTCCTACAGTCCCCAACAAAACTTTGCTGCCGTGCCGTTCGAATTCTAGTTGACCAATAAAGTTGATCAACCATATCAATCGAAAGAGATTTCAAACTTTTCTTACCTCCTAGTCCGAACCTCTTATTTTCTTCCGTCTTTACACAGTAAGCGTTCGAAACTTCATATGGGGTCTCTCTGACCCACTTACGTGTTTAAGGGTTAACCCAGCCAGAAATGACTCATCTAATTGACGTCAAAATCATCGAAATTACATCGTATCGAAATAATGCTCGAAATTTGAGGCTTATTTCGAAGTTTGTGCATTATATGATATTTTTGAAAGAAACAGATTATTTGTAACACGTTTATTTATTAGTAGACTTTTAAACGGGAAAATTATAATATATATTTTCTGTGAAAACATCGATATTTCATCATTTCGATATCGATTTGAAGCTATTTCGGTTAGTTTTTTACATAATCACTTTTATTTATATTTTATATAGAATACAATAGGATAAAGTTGCCTATTATAAGATATCTTTTCTTTATGGCTTATAATTTATTTAATTTATACCATTAACTCTATTTTTATCCAAATTATGGTAAATATATTGAAGTTTTATCTTTTGCCAAAAGTTAGCAATCGTTAATAGTTATACTTTGTTGTGCATGAAACTTTTTATCAAAATTGCCAATTTTGCTAATTCAAAAAAAGGGTTCCTAAGGGAACAAAGGTTTTTTTTATATGAGATGGGTCTTATCCATTTGGACCTTACTAGATTCAAATTAGGCTCCAGAATTTAATTGATCAATCAAATAGCTCTTTCGATACTCAAACACTTTTGTACGTAACATTTTTCTTCAAAGTCTATTCTCTTCGCTCGATTTTAAAGTCTCTATTTTAAAGCGCTAATGCTGCGAAGGCCATAACTTTCAAGCCTCATAATTCAAAAGTCCTCAATGAAAAACTTTATTATAGCATTTTGGAAAGTCTTCGAAATCAGAATGTGCAATAATATGAGGATTTTTGAGTGTCTCATATTATGAGTTTCACGCTTTGCGGTTTCACGATCATCAAATCTAATATTTATAATTAAGTAAATCATCACATCCCGTATTTTTCTATTAATGACTTTACTCTATCACTGCATGCAGAATTTATTATCAAATATTTGTTTATTTTATAATAAACAAGGTTTAAAGACTCATCTCAATAAATCTTGACAACATCCATTTCAAAAAATTTTTTTTCAACGACTACAGGCATGATCTAATAATGAATTTTCTACTAAATAGATTTCATCCCAAGAGTAATAAGTTTATGATGGTATCAATGACATGCGTTTATTAATGTAGCAGAAACATCGCTACCTCATATTAGGAACCTATCCTATAATAGGCGACTTTACCCTATGAATGAAGGATTATATTATATTGACGGACATAAATAATGTAAAAATTTTAAAATTTCAGCATTAATAATTACGTCACAATATTAACTTTTAAGTTAACATTGTGACGTAATTATTAATGCTGAAACCTTAAAGTTTTTACATTATTTACGTCTGCCAATACAATATAATTTTTCATTCGTATTGCATTCAATGTAAGCTTTAAGAATGAATAAAAGCTAGATTTTCATAATTAATGAGTCATCTTTATTTTTATAAAAATCTTTGGACATTTGTCTTACATAATAATTATCATTAAAATAAAATTTTAAAGTATTATAGAATGTATTTAATAAAAACCAAAAAGAAGCATTTCACCCCATCTTGCCCGTCGAGTCGGGTAAGATAGGGTCCTCTCGTTAATGTCTTTTTTTTCCAGTGATTTATACACCTTACCTGATTTTATTGCTTTGCAGATTATGATTAAGACTCTCGGAAGTTTTTCTTCCGTCAACCGG
>QKQZ01001632.1:0-29230 GCA_003595255.1 Solenopsis fugax | reverse complement strand
TCTCTCTCTCTCTCTCTCTCTCTCTCCTCTATCTTTGCCCCTCGTTCGCCTCCACCGCGCGGCACACCAAAAATAGAAAAGCGACCGGACCCATTTCTCGCCGTTTTCGCGGGGATTTTTATGTCGTAACTCGATATATTACGGTGGCGCTCGCGCGAGACAGTCCCCTCGACGAGGTAGTTCTAATAGCGACGTCCGGCTCGAAGGGACTCTCGATCCGGTGGAATCGCCATCCGGAGATGTCGACAGACTTTTCTCGAAATGTCGATCAGTTTTAAGCTCTCTTAATGTCGAATGTTCTACCGTAAATACCGATGTATGTATGAGGAGGAAGGATATTATTTATCTTTCCACGAGAGATCGCCCTTTTCTTTGGTTGTATCCTCGTTTTTGAAAAAGCCCTGTATAATCTAGCTACTTGGGTTCCCAAAATTCACTGTCAGTACTAAATTCTCTAAATTCTTTGGAGTGGTAACTCACTCTAAGAGTGAAAATTCTGCCTTTTTTTCAAAACTGGCTGAATGTTCACTGTATTAGAATGAGATTCCACTCCAAAGAATTTAGAAAAAGTCTACAGTATATATAACGTGATTTTTATATATCTATAGATTTTTTAGTACTGATAATGTATATCGAAACTCAGCTTTTAGATGTGCAACCTTATATTGCACGGTTCAAGTACAAGTTATACACTTATTTTTGCATGCAGTACATTGGAAGCAGTAGTATAGCCTTCTTAGGGAAGCTCTTCAGTCACATAATATAAAAGCCCGATCAAATCTTGAGAATTTTGAGAATTATTGATATTAGGTTGGCAAAAACGTCGTGTTGTTCTTCCTCTATGTAAATGAAAGGTATTTTTCCATACAAAACAAAAACTTTCATTTACATAGAAAACAAAACGACATGACTTTATTGCCAACCTAAATGTGTAGGCATTTTTTCACGTTTTTTGACCGCATAGTTCCTTTAAATAACTTTCTATATAAAAGAGCATCGAGTCTTATGGGAAGGAGAGTTCTAAATAATTTAATCGCAAACAAAATGTAAATATTTGAATAATTTTTGATATATAGGCGTTCCAGATTTTTTCACATTTTTTGACCCTATAGTTTTCTTTAAATAACTTTCTAAAAAAAGCATTGAGTCTTATGGGAAAAAGAATTTCAAGTAATTTAATTGCAAACAAAATGTAAGCATTTTGAAGATTATTAATATACATGTAGGCATTCCAAAATTTTTTTACATTTTTTAATTGTATAATTTTCTTTAATTAACTTTCTAAAATATTATCGAGTTATCTGGGAAGGAGAGTGTTAAGTAATTTAATCGGAATTTGTAAAAATTTTGAAAATTTTTAATATATAGGCGGCCCAGAATTTTTCACATTTTTTGACCTTATAGTTTTCTTTAAATGACTTCCTAAAATAGCATTAAGTCTTGCAGGAAAAAGAATCAAGTATTTTTTAAGTTCAAGTATTTTAATCGCAAACAAAATGTAAGAATTTTGAGACACTATGCTCATAAGAAAGAATGGAGTTTAATGAATATTTTTTTAAATTAAAAAAGTAAAGTTCCACCGTATCATTTTCATTAATAAGAATCTGAAGTGTTTATGAGTTATATAATTCTCTTTAAATATGACATCACTAGTAAAAATGTGGCAACAACGCTCTTTCATTACAAAAAATTCTTTCTGAATTTTTTGTACATTAATATTTATCAATATTATAAAAAAATATTTTTACATAACGAATTATCGTTTTTATTGCTTAAATTTTGTTCATTATTAATAATAATGTGTTAGCACTGCTTATGTTTTAGAAAAGCTAAATATACAAGAGAAAACACCAATTACAAGCATTTATAGATAGAACGTCATTTTATAATAATGAATTTATTCTTCTTACAAATTATACAAGTACAGCTATACTAAATCATCAGCTGAAAAGTGACATGTAATAATCTTCGAAAAAAACGTACATCAAATAACCATTTTACCTGCAAACATCGTGTATCCTAAATTATTAGTAAGAGCCCATATTGAAAAACAATATCGCAACATTTAACATAGCGAGAAGATCATCTTTGTCGTGCGTAGCCTGATCGAGATCTAGATAAAAGTATTCATAATTGTGAATTTTCGGTCAAAAGCGAGAAATCTGTCAAGCCCAAATAATGTATAAAGAATTGCATTATAAGATTAAAACCAACAAATAATAGCGAATAATTTAAAAAATTAAATAAAATAATAAAATAATTGGACAGATAAAAGAATAATATAAAAAATTGTCAAACAGCAATAAAACAATTTCCAAGCACTTTAATGTGTTAATGGGTTAACAAATAGTTCGGTTGAAGGCAAGATAACCCTAACAGCATATAGGATGTCTATGGGACATCCTTGGGAGATCTCTGCTGTTAGGAAAGTAATTAAGATAAAATGAATAAATAAATTAATTAAAATTATGTTGAATTATTTGTTCATTATTTATTACTTTGAAGATGGCAAAAACTTGTTAAAAGATATATAAAATAAAAAAGTACATGACTCCACTTCTTTTAAACTGAAGAACCTTCTTAAGTTTTCGCAATGTTTAGTATACGAAATTTAGATGTGAGATACATTACAGAAAAAAATAAGAAATAATTTTGTTCACAGTGACCAGAAGACTCTATGCAACATGCCACCAGATAGGCCAGATGCATCGGGTATTGAAACTGACATAGAGCTGAACTCATCTCAGGATTATAATTTCGGGGAAAACAACTACACGATGAACGACAAGGAGAAGGAGAACGCCAGCGTGCTGGCCGACTCGAATTCGCCCAACGACTGTCAGAGCGAAATTCCTAGATGGGAAAAGTCCATGGAGAAGAACAATCAGTCGGATGACGAGCTTACGTCTCTCAGTTGGCTGCATCAGCAGAATTTACTTAAGGGTTTGGACATTTCAAACCCCCCCAAAGACATAAAACACGAGAACATGAACATGCTGAACAATAATATCTGCGACGACATAGCAGACTTTTCTGAAAACACAAATTCTGTATCGAGCTTGGATGATAGTTTCTGTCCAGGTAAGACGCTTTTAAAACCGCTTCGTACTTAGGCGTCATATGATCTTAGGATTTACATTTATCTAATCCTTTTTTTTTTAATAACGCTGTACCGACAGAGAGCAATGGGAAAACAAGTGTGACACTGAATGGAAGCGGACAAAACTATCAGCATCCCGCCAAGAATTGTCAAAAGCCCGCGCAAATATTTCAGGAATCTGCGAAAAGTCATTGCAATATTTCGCCAAGTAATCAAACGAAGATTTCTTTGAGCAACAATAATTTGCCAATGTCTAATCGCAACAAACATCCTACCCATATACCGTATGATCCTCATTTACACAGAAATAGCAAACCACCGTATTCATTCTCCTGCCTCATATTTATGGCTATCGAAGATAGTCCCGTAAAGGCGCTACCCGTGAAGGAGGTTTACGCGTGGATCCTGGAACATTTCCCGTACTTTAGGAATGCCCCTACCGGATGGAAAAATTCTGTCAGACATAATTTGAGTCTCAACAAGTGCTTTCGGAAAGTAGAGAAGGCTCCAGTAAGTGCACAAATTTTATTTCAAAGAAACATACGAGATTTAAGGTAAATGTTCCAGTAACCTGATATAAATAACGATACAGAGCCAAGATTGTTAAATTTTTATTAAGGATTGATGATATATAAAATGATCTAATTATATAATTAACCGAAATACAAAAATATAAAAAATTTTTAAATTATTCCGAAAATAATAAAAACTTGTAAAGTATCTGAATGAACCAATATTTGAATTGCTTATAAAATAAATACAAAAAAATATTATCTTGATAAATACTTAATTTAATGGTATAACAAATTTATTTTTAAATGGTGATTTTTATAATATTTAAAATACTGAATAAATATCTTTAAGTATTTAAAGATTTAAAGACAATTAAATTTTAATATTAAAAAAAAACACATTTAAGATTAATAATAATAAGTCTTTATGTAACTGTTCAGAATATGTTCGGTTTTCTAGGACATTTACCTTACGGACTCGTCATTAACATCGTATAATGTTGTACACTTATATAACTTCTTTTTTTCTTATAGAATTTAGGAAAGGGATCATTGTGGATGGTGGATGCGCAATACCGCCCAAATCTGATTCAAGCATTGTCTCGCGCTCCTTTTCCTCCCCCTACAACTCAGAATTTGTCTTCGTCGGAAAAGGTGCCCAGAAAATGCATAAATACACGTCTCCCAGATCCGGTTCTCTTTCCATACCTATCCAAAAGACTGGCGTCTAGCAATATTAACGATAGCGCAGAAACCGAGATAGACAGTGACGTTGATGCAGCGGCTGCCGCTATGCTTTCCTTTAAGCACGGACCTATCATTCTGAATCATAATAAAGGTATCGAATGCCTACTTATAGCATATGTGACGTAATAAAAGATAAAGCACTTATCAGTAGTTTGTTGACACAGAAAAGTAGCAAAGATATAGCTATAATCAGCTCAAAATATTCGATAATTTTTACGCTTACGCATTAATATATGTTCTGACATAGATCGTAAACGAAAATTGCCGGAAACGGAAAAGCTGGTGCCTGTAATTACCAGGAGTTCCAGCGAGGACCATACTTATAGCTGTATCGCCTCGATAAAATTGGGAAGGTGAATATACATTAATCTTATAAATATTGCACGAACGACAGAGATTTTATCGGTTTTTCGTTTCTTTCCGTAGCAAACTTTCAAACGAGGAAGAAGTAAATCCAGATTTTGACGAACAAAGGAAGATCGCGGAAGGTGCGGATGCGCTTCTGAATCTGGCTGGTGTTAGTACAGCGCTGAATCATAATAGAACACATCAAGTGACACAAGGTATTAATACGGCAACGAAATCGGAAGTTAATACAAAACCAAAAAAACGTTCTACCACGAGTGATTACTCGAGCACGTCTGAGAAAAGGCGTAAGAGATGGCGAGACTGGGGTGACGGAAATCGACACCTAAAACAAATTAGGGGTTAACACATTGACACATATTTTGTTACGTTTCGAAGGGGATCTACATTGTCGAGAACTTTCCGCTTGTGCGCGAGTCGCGGAAACGTTTGAGAATTTTGCCATCTAGTAATGAAGAGAGAGGTACTTTTGTTTTATAGTATTGTCAGTAAATTCCTTATTCATTTCTAAATGCGTTTATAGTCAACTTTCACGGAAATTCCTTCCGGTTTTCTCGTCATAAACATCACATACGAAAACGCGCATAACGTAAAATTCTTCCATAACTTCTAGTTGTGCTAGTAAAAAAAGAGAGGGTTGTTGGATGCATTTCGAATTGATTGGTGTGGTTGCTCAGGGTTTACAACATGCTATATGCCAAAATACATTCGGTAGCACTAAACAACAAGCAATAATAGAGATGTAGTGTTAAAGAGATACTTTTTAAACACGTTGAAACATGAATACAATTGAATAGTACGTGAAATATATATATCGATAAAAGAAATTATTATTACATACGTGAAGTAAGTAATAATAATCATTTTAGAACTGTTGTGAGAACGATTATATTAAGTCATAGAGAGTTTAATTAATGATAAAGTTCTATATCGGTTTTTTTTTCCTTTTTTTTTGTAGATATGTATAGAGGCATAATCAACATCTGCTGTCATGAAGTCTGTCCCAACAGTAACGAGACCTATTGTTTTCAAACGTAACGTGGCGATTTTCGACGTCGAAATCACAACGCCCGGTTTGAAGCCCAGTGTTACCATAATTTTATTTCAAGAGAGTCTAGTCTCGTTATTCTTGAGACAGGCCGGGCGTATTCGATAGAGAAAGAGAGAGAGAGAGAGAAAGAAAGAGAGAGAGAGAGATTGATAATATATTTAAAACAATTACACGCATACATATTTCTATGTATATGTGTATATATGTATATAAAATGTATGTATACGTGCATGTATATGCAGATGTACACATTGCACGCATCAAGCGACATACTCGTATATATACAGTCGAACTTCCTGATTCTTTCGATTCAAAATGGAACGATCTTTCCATTTTATATGTATAGTCCACATGCAAAATGAAAATGTCATTGTGCACGCATTATGTTCGTATATATGCATGCATCACTTATTCCACGTATGTGATGAAATAACAAATATGAAATACTGTGGAAAGATATCATGTATATGGAGCAGTGTTGTTAAGTTGAAAGATTTTCCATAAAATTTGAGTTTTATTATTATCTTGTGGAATTTATTGGCAGGATAAAAAATTTAGAGGAATTTTTAAGGGAAAAAATACAAAGACCTATAATCTTTTTTGGGAATTGTATTAATTTATAATACACTAATTTTTTATTGTATTGTAAATATTTATTGTAATGTTCATAACTTGACAACTAATATATGGAAGTTCAACTGAAAGAATAGGGGAGTTTGACTGTATGTATGTACAAGATGTTCCCAAATTCGCGATTAGAAAGTTTATGAAAAACTGAATCATAGAAATGTATGTCCTCGTCTATTTCTTTTTTTATTCCCAACAACAGTTTTCGAGTTGCAAGCATTTCGGATTTGTTGTAGTATTAGTCGTGCTTGGACAATATCTGTCTGCAGAGTCGTTTAACAGTAATTTTTCACGTGTTGGATAATTTAAAAATAAAAGTATGTATTTGTGAAGGTGCATACAACTGTTCAATCAATTGTATATCGTGAATTTTATCAAGTTTTAAATTCTTATGATTAGAAAGAGTGATTGGTCGCAAATGAAAATCGTCTTCGCGATTTGGTTTTTTATAGACTTTCCATTAGAGCGCTTTCGCACGCGAAATTGAGGGCATTCTACATGTGTAAACACAAAACCGTGTGCATCGTTGCACACGTATAACATATGTGCCACAAACGTATTATCAAAAAATATATATATAAAAAAAGAATAAAAAAGATATTGAGACACATTCAACATGGTTTCGAAACGAGGAAGTGAAATTATCGTTTCACGTCTTTTTCTACTCTCTTCGTGGCTTTCAAGATAATTTTGAACAGTGTTGTACATATGTAGACCTTCTAATGTATCCATAGACCAGTTTTTGATATTCAGTTAGAGACTGAATATACAGCAGTAATGCTGAGATGTCAATATCGATCGGAGAGATGAAAAATAGCGCTACATGGAGAGACAACTTATTTTTATAAAAAAAAAATCGTAACATTAAGGAGAGAGAAAAAGAGAGGAGAGAAAGACAGAGAGAGAGAGAGAGAGAGAGAGAGATAAAGGGGGATAAGGCGTTTGATAAAATCTTGTAATTGTAAGATATGTATGTGTGCTACAAAGACACGCGAGAGAAATATTAGGCAAACTGGTCTTGTATACATTAACATGTAGTCCAATATAGAGAGAACATATATTTTTACAGGGCGCTGCCCGCGTGATAAAGGTTCTTCCTAATAATTCGCTGGTACGCAGTTTATTAGCTTAAATATCACTCTACAAAGTATAAATATTAGTGAACTCGAATGTGAGAGAGACAAACACAACTGTTGTAGCGCAACCTGATCGACTTTCTACATATCAACGTTCACGACGCTCCGTGAAACGTGCTCCGACAATTTTGTAAATGCATCCTCTATTTGTCATATTCACAATTCATCTGGAATTACTTGCGACGATCCTTTGATATATCGCTCAAAGAGCTCATTATTGGCACTATAGAGTGCTAGTTTTATAGCATAATTACGTCCATCGACGTATGTAGGAGTCGCATAGCGTCCTAAATTAGTAATAATTTCCAAATGTTCAACTTTGATTTTATTTTATTTCCATTAAAGCAGTAGACCGGTTACTGAAAAGTTGAAGAAAGTCTTGATTGTTCGAAGCGAGAGATGTCTTCTAAAGAGAATTGGAAGATACCGATTTGTGTAAAATAAAAACAGGATGCGCTACATCAAAATATTTCATGTGATTGTAGCTAGTCAGCTACACCAGAAGAAAATTCAATCTGAAGGTGCAAGAAAGAATGCCATGCTTAGTAAATGCTATATATTGAGTCTACTTAACAAGAGAAAAAGAAGCAACAATATTATTTTAATGAAATTAAACAGAAAGACCGAAGGAATTAATTTCCAAGATTTATTCGTGTCTTCTACCTTGAAATTATTCATATATTATGCCGTATTGAACCTACTTTGCTCAACATTACATAATTTCTATGAAATTTAGCTGCAAGCAATCTATCTTTTTGTTGTTTTTAAATTTTATTTTACTGTTATTATCTCTGTGATATATCGCAAGAATAAATACGATATCATCGTTGTTATACTTCAGTGTATCCGAAGTTTTAGAATTCTATATATTATGTTGTTTAGCGAGACAGAGTTATATATATACATATATATATACATATAAATATGATTATTATTAATTAACTGGCATTCTTACTCACACCTTGAATACTCTACCTTGATATCGACTTTAAAACAAGCTGGCATCTTTAAATTGATAATCGTATGGAAATTTAATGTTATAGCTTCACGATTTGTTAACATTCTCTTAGTCTAGCTCACGTTTGCTATGACTGGACATCTGTTCTTCCACGTAATAGCTAATTCTAAATTAATCGGCTATTAGAGAGTGGGATGCCACATTCATCAATCATAATACAGTGTAGCTAATCGATAGGTTAAAAGCGTAGATTAAATCGATTAGTCACATAATGTAAAGCAATACACCAGTAAATCCTGACATTGGGCGAAATACTCTAGTCAGCCGGTAAAAGTGGGCTTATGTGCAATGCGTTAATCGCGGAGTCGATACGACGACGAAGGGCTAGACTATTATTCTGTAATTGCATTACGTAGAGGGAATAAGTATTAACATCGCGTATTTTCTTAACGCCGTAGCGCCGATCCATTACGATACAAATTCACAATTATTCGTATAAATATGTTATCGTTACGCGGGGCTATGTTATTATAACCGGCTGACAAGCGAAGTCATCCTATGACAGACACCAAAAAACACAACAAAGTATGGAGCAAAGCAGATTACGAATGTGTCATTGTAACTAGCCAGGGACAATCAAAAAGACATGATGTGTTTGATTTGCTTCCATTACATGACATCGTGCCAAATGCAGAATCCTTTAGGTTTGGAAGATCAGAGATATGTTAATTTATATGTAACATAATATATATATCTACAGATTGTATATTATAAGAATTTTGTTAGCGTAATATGTAATATTATAATTATATATATCATTATTATTATTATTATTACTCATTTTAGATGAATCATGCTGTAAAATGTTTGTTAAGTTTTTGATCTTGCTTATATATATCTTGAGTATATTTAATATTTTAGGCTGTAACCACAAGAAAATTTTATCTAATGAAACAAATGAAGAAAATTACAAAAATTTGTTGATCATTTTATTCAGTACTTCTTATTCCAACATGGTATTTATGATTAATCACATCCTTTCTTCAAAAATGCCACAATCAAAAAATGTGAATTTCAAGTTATTACTATGAATGAGTCAGATAAACATTATCCTTTAAGTCTACCTATCCATTACCTTGTAGGTAATAATTTTCTCTATATATTGAGTAAAGATAGTTTTTTTCTTTTTCTTGGAAAAACTTAATTTTTTGTTTTTTCCCAACCAATTCGGCGCACATTCGGGGAATTTGAAGAATTTATATAAAAATCACACAAGTAAATATTAAGCAATAAGATCCAGCTATGACCGTACAAGGCAATTTATATTAATTTTTTGTGTTGTGTTATTTTTGAAGAAAAAGTGTGACATATAATATGATATAATTAATCAGCAATTATATATTGGCAATATACAATAGTACAATGATGTTGAGCATACACTTAAAAAATAATTTAAAAATTCAAACATTTCTTTTGAATAATCGGAAGTTCTTTAACAAAAGCTTCAAAATGTTACATTTAAATTATTTAAAAGTATCAAGTCAATATATAAAGAAGATAACATTGACTACGACAAATTGAGATCTATTTATCCAAAAACAATTCAATTGACTATAAATTAACAGTATAAATTTATGACAAAAACAAGTTGTGCATATTCCTTTTATTTTTTATAATAATCATAAGCTAAATATTATCATACATCTTGAGCATTTCTTCTATGAATATGACTCATACGATTCTAAAGTTTCACTTTCTTTGTTATATTTGGAAGGTGTAGAACTAAATCTTATACTTTCTCTCCAAGATAATTGAGCATTCTCCTTGGCTGTCATTCTTTCATTCCAAAGAGTTTTGTAACTTGTCGAAGTATTGTAATTATCTATTGTGGGCAATGTGCTACTCATACTGTGAGTTTGGTAACCAGTGTCTTGAACTGAGTTCGAAATACTTTGCTGTTCGAACGCGCCGGACATTATGTTACTCCATTTGTGACATTCGCGTGAAAAACTTGCCGTTTCCGGCGCAACTTTTAAACTACTAATTTCGCCATTATATCTTTTATCGCTAAATACGATAACATCGGAATACGCAGTATTATCAGTTGAATTTGCACAGTTTGGCAATTCCTCCATATTAATGGAATCATACGCATTTTTTTTATCGTTATTTACAATTATCATTTCACCATTGTCTTCGGTACGTTTCACGTGATTTTCACTATTGGACATATCTAAAACATATTTTTGGCATAGTATCGTTATGAGCGTATTAGTTTTTATAGTTTCTAAAGATTGTCGTACAAGTAAATATTTAAATCCACATGATAAATTTTTTATATTCTTCACTTATTTAATTAAACTCTTCAAAATATGATCTGCTTTATGCGGATGCAGATCTTGTCATGACAATGAGTAAGTGAGAAAGTGAGAGAGAGAAAGAAAAAAATCTTCTCCAGTTCGTTAAAACAGTAAAGATAACTAAAGAAGTAAAGATAAGAAAAATAAAGGGCAAAAGAATGTATTGAAAAATTAGGTTGTAACAGAAAACAAATTTACCTAACGAATGATAGCCATTAACCGGACTCGAACTTTTTTCCTCGGCTATATCGTCTGTACTCATATTTACTGTGAAGTTTAACTGAGTGGCCGTATGAGAGCAATATTCAATTCTTTCATGCAACCTATCGTTCTCAGCGTTATGTATTGGCGATATGTTGGGTGATTCTTCAGATGTTACTACGGACGACCCACGGCTTCGCCGTCTAGTCTGTAGCAGCTTCTAAAATATATTATGGTCATAAAATATTCACCCGAACTTTTTTATATATTTGGCATCGCGATGCTATCGGGTTGCTTGATCACGTTAATTTCAGTAGATTAATCAATTGTAGTGCAAACTACAATTGATTAATCTCATTTATTGATATGTTGTGAAATTGCTACGCTTATCTAAAGAAATTCTATCTGACTGTACTTCAATTATTCACGTACCTTTAATGGCGCACCATCAATCATACCACTTTCAGGAGGACTACAAGGTAATACCATTTTAATCGGTGACAATGATGCTATACTTTCGTTGTCAGTACCTTCGTCGTGACATAAAAATAATTTTCTTCTCAGTGAACTATTGCTCGAATTCACATCGTCTCTGTCTGCGTTCTGTTCCTTTGGAAAACACAAGAATATTTTTAGGAAATTTTAGATAATCAATTGATATGTTAGATGTACAAATTAATTCAATGTCTTAATACTCCATTTTTTAATTAAATATTTTTCTGACCTTTACAGTTTGCAAGCGAATCTTTACGTTTTCAAAATACTACCTTAGTGAAGTTGACAACATAACTTCACAAAATAGTAGTAAACACAATAATGTCCAAAAAGCACCATTTAAGGCATTCTTTTCACATTTCAATGCTGCTGAAACCACGAAAATGATTTGTCCTGCTCCGGACGAAGGTGCTAGTTACTCATTGGTAAAATATGCAAAAAGTGGTATCAGAGATTTCCGAATGGAAATTTTATTTTGTTGCACAACGAAATTCGGCCACATACCACAAAGAAGGTGAAAGATGTATGTTTTAGACTTTGGGAAATTTTCTTTTATATGGATTTTTTCTCAGACGTAGCCTCGTCGAATTGTCAGCTATTCTGGTCGCCTCAAAATCATCTGGTGATACACATCTTAAGATAGTTGAAGAGATCTTGAAAACTTTATTAACTCAAAACTGCAAAAAGTTTTCTCTCGCGAGGATATTTGTCAGCTGTTCAATAGATCAGATAAAATCATAGAAAATAAGAATTATTTCAAATTAAACTTTCATTTGATTTTATGATTTGATGTGACTAAACTTTAAATTTTATGAAAAAAGATACAAATTTGTACACCTAACACTTTTATCTTGATAACTCCTTCAGACCAACCTGAGTGAAGGTACAGAAGGGCTTCAGAGCTTCTTCCACGTTCTGAGGCAGATCCAGGGGTAAAGATAGTACTGTCTGACTCCATGCTGAAAATACAAGAACGATGAGATTGATTCTAAAATATTAACCTGGTTAGTCTTACCATCTTTTGTCGATTTCGACAGTTCCTGGGTAGAATTTAAATCATTCAAAGGAAATCCCTCCGCTTTCTCCTTAATGTCCCAGGGACTAGGAATATGAGTCTCCTTAAAGAACCGATCTATAGCTGCCTGAGCTCTCATCTCTGTTTCTGGATCTGGAGAACACACTTGCTGTATGGCAGATTCTTCAATCTTTGCAGGTTTCATGTGAGCTAACTCCTCTATGTTCCACGCAAACCTTGACGGCGACTGTTTCATAGGGCTGGAAACCTAAATATTACAGTAATTTAACAATTAGTACTCTATCAATAGAAGTATTCTGTTTAGATACAGTCTAAAATAGATGCAATAAGCCTTTAGCTTTTTGCTTTAAGTTCTAAACTGTGATGTTTTTTTTTTGGCAAAAAGTTCTGGCTTTACAACTAATAGTTAATAATTTAATATAAATTTAATATAAATAATACTTTTCAATATGAACTTTCAATTTAACTTAATTTTATCTTAACGTAACTTTTAACTGAGCTAGTTTATTGTTCATAAAACTCTTAATGTAAATTAATTAAGCCATTAATTTAATTTAGTTAAAATAGAATATTAATTTATCTAATTCTAGTTATAAGACATCGAGGGGTCAACCACTTGTGGGAATCATTGTACATTTCTCTATAAATATATTGCGGCAGTACAGAGAGTAATACAATAGCAATACAGCAATAAAATCTAATGTACTGTCAGAAACGGCAATCACTGTATGTTTTCTTTAGTAATGGTTGACCTCTCGTAAGACATTTTTACTTTTGAAAATTTCAAAACTTTTTTAAAGTACATTTTAACATTTAATTACACATATTTCCTCATTCTTTTTAAACTTGAACATATTATCACACGAGTGTATGCACACTCAAGTGTTTTTTTTTTTTTTTAAGTTTTTATTCGACTGTACACATTTATATTATGAGTTATACTAAGTTAAACAATAACACAAGAGTTTGTTAATATGGGCTTTTGTTTCAAAATTTTCATATCAAAGTGGTTATTTCATAAGTTGATTGTGATTTTACTGCTAATCTATAAAGTACATTACATGTATTATAGATTTTCAATACTACAATCTGTAATCTATATGTGGAATGTGTACATACATATATTTGTACATATTCTGCAATATTTTCTGTTTATATTTTAAATAAGGATAATTTTATAATAAAACACTGTATTTTTAAAAATTAAAACCAATTTTTTTAATTTATTTTTGTGGTGGGCTATATTACCACCTCTTCACCTTATTATAGTGTTGCTATATTTTTTATAAATAATATTCAATATAATAAATGTGTAATAATTTTGAGTCTAAAATGTATTGAAGAACAGTTTGATGAATATAATCATTAAGTTTACAAATTAAAATGTTGATTTTTAACAAAGTTATATAAAGTATAAATGAGTAGCCATAAATCAAAAGTAAACAAAAAATAAAATAACTTTTAAACCAAGACAATTGTGTTTAAATTTTACTCAAACTTAGATATTCAAATATAATAATAAAAAATTCTTTACATTTTTGTTTTGAGATGTAACATATCCTTAAGTCATAATCCTTAAACTTTAATCGAGCTGACCAGATCGTAGTTTGGATCTAGTTTAGAGCTTAAAAATCAATATCACAGAGCTTAGAACAAAAGACTGAAGACTTATTATTATACATCTATTACAGACCTGGATTTAAGCGAATTGGCCAGCTGTAAAGTTCAGAAATTAGACCAAATTAATGTCACAATTCAGAGTTTAGAGAAAAAAAGATTTGTTATATGTATTATATAAATCTATTATAATTTCCTAAGAAGCTTCAAGCAAAGTAACCTTGGCGAATACGGTCGGACTGATCGCTGACAAGTGCAACCTATTGATCAGGTCAGGTTCGAACGGATTGTTGGTGATGAACTTCCTCAACTTGGTTGGGGGTGTCATGTAATTCGACAGGACTGCGAAGCATTGCGCGTTGTTTTGATACGTCAGGCGCTTCAAAGTCGTTCGAACGTCGTTCCGCTTCACCGGGGTGCCGCGCATCCAGGGACTGCACGCCAACGGGCTCTCGCACTGCCGCTTTTCGTTCGGCGTGCTTCGTTTCGCTTGCTCCATTGCAAAACAATCCGCACGGAGAAACGGATCCACTCTACAAGTCCACCCTCCGATTCTAGATTTAGGCTCTCCACGAAGCCTTTTGTTCAACGAATTCCACTGTGAAACCTCGATCAATTCTACCGATTGTTGACGGTCTGCGAGATATATCTCATCAAAGTTTACTTGCGAACTATAAATCGGAGCTCACGCGAATGAAATTTTCGAACTTTTAAACATGTCAGATACGTTTCAAATTATACACTGCAGGGCTTCCAACCTGTCAAAAACGAAACATCCAACGCGTAAAAAAGAGAAGCGTTTCGTTTGATCATTGGTGCAATACGTAACGTTCATTGAGCAATTAAAAATGATTGGTTCTTATTTACGGATCCAGTCAATCATTTTTAATTGCTATCCAGACAAACTTGCATAGCTGCATAACCATATGCATAAAGAAATTAATTGATCCGTTAGCACATGCATAAAGAAATGGACCAATCAATTTATTTATGCATATGGCTATATAGCTATGCAAATTTATCTGGACAGGCCTTAAGAAATTGGCCAATCACATTCGATTTATAGAAGAATAATCTACTGTGATTGGTCAATTTCTTACGGTTACAGCCTGCATAAACCAAGCTTAAGAGCAAAAACCAATCACATTAAAGAATATTACAATAAGGACAAATCAGTTTTTTTTCTATTGAGTACGCGATTGTACGCGATTTTATTGCAGTGAAGGTACGAACAGGTACGAAGCTGCCCGAGCTGCACGGACAAAGTAGTTTTATATAGCATTTGATATAATTTTTTTGTGTATGAGTTATTCAAAGTTATTATTTTGCGATCCGAATAAATCCGAATCTTGTTCGTGAGCGAAACACGAGTTCCAACGAACGGTTCTAACCAAATATCAATTCTAACCAAAGTGTACACCACCATGACTCACGCAATGTGTCATTCATTGTTTTGAAATCGTTTTCAAGATGTGTCCAGGTAATGTCCAAAAATTGTAGCCGATCGCAAATCTCAAGTACAAGCGATAACAGCAGAATATGGCGGAATTGTGGAAGTGTATTTTGGTAGTTATCGTCATAAATTCAGGTATGCGACGAGTGTCCAGTGCGCGATTCGATTTTAGTGAATGTCACATATACGTATATAATTATTAAGAAAATTAATTTCCAGTTACCTCTGAAAGAATAAAGGATATGATATACATGCCCTTAGAGGGTGTAGCTGCATGTTTCCGAAGACATAATGGCACACATCAGTTTGGATGTTCCTGTAAGAATCGTTCCCTCGTTCTCTTGCCCAATTTCGCACTCCTCGATTGATAAGCCTCAGTGGCATTCAGTAGACAAAACAGATCAGTGATTTTTTTGAATATGAATGGTTTTTGTCTCCTTTAGTTCTTCTCTGGACAAAAAGTCAATTGGTGCTAAATATTGTAACACTTATCTTTTCCCTTCCATTTCCTAAAATCCATCATCCTACTAACAATAAGTAGTTTAGATACAAAGACTTCAAAATTTTAATATTTGTTATTTTTGAAAAAACTAAGGAATGTCTTAAACTAAGGTTTAAGATTCTTAATATAGACACAAACGTTTACCTTTTGCAATAAACTGCATTTCAAAAGGATATTTCTTGTCCTTCCCTTGTAAGTGTAAGAGTCATTCGTAATAAAGACTCACTAAGTGCTCATTGATCTGCTTTGTCTACTGGACCTAGACAATCTTTTCTAGATCTCCAGTACTTTATTACCTTACTGACATTTGTGACGTTCCAGCTAGCAGATCGGGAAGCGTAGGTGTGATACATTTAGTGGAAATGGATGACCATATTGCTTGGATAGAGACAAACTCCACCGCGGGTCCATACACTGTGGTTCTTCCATTCGCTATGTTCAACAGACACACGCTCGTGAGACTTAGGAATACAAACAACATAAACGGACTGTTGCTGACAAAGAATGTCAGTCACGAACGTCCGATGCAATATTCACCCGAGGACCAGTGCCCAAATCGATATTCCGGTTATAAGAAATGCGACGTCGTGAGTCCATGGAATCCCTTTGGATCAGCGTTACTCATGGAAGATTGGCCATTTCCCATGTTTTACACAGAGGTTTGTATCTAAGAAGGGAAGATCTCCAATTCAAAAGTTCAAAAAATTAACATGATGGATAATAGGCAAGTAAAAACTATATCGACATCCAATAACTGTTATTAATCATGCATCTACAAGGATACATCACTATGGAAGGCTCCTGAGAGTTTCTTATTAAAAAGCACAAATATATGGTACATGATAGGCAAGAAAACACAAAGTAATATGTTTGTAAAGCTTGACAATAATAATTTACAATATTATATATTTATAATAATAGCTTTATATGCTTATTTTAACACTTCCAAAATTAAAATTTTTTGAAGTTCAGAATTAGATTCAGGAGTTCAAAACTTATTTAAAAAAATCATGCTGTTTTTGTTTGCTATTCCAAGGTCTAAAATCGCCTTGTTTTATTTATCATCCTTTTTGAAATATTTTAAAAATACTTTAAAGTAACACAGATATAAACATGGATGTGTAGATATAGACTTGGATAGGATTTATCCATTAGATCACTTAACAGATAGTTTATCTGAAGGAACAATCGGTTCTCAAAGGAATACATTTTTTCTATGAAATTTTATTCTATCTCCTTTTATTAGTGAATAATAAAACAAAAATGAAAAAATGAGTCAATTTTCATTGGTTTAATCCCTTCAGGATAAAATCGAGCAGTAAAATGAAATATTACATATCAGGATAGACTCTGTGTATTGCAAAAGTTTCACAATTTTTTAAATTTCTGAATTGGAGATCTTTCCTCGTAAGATCAGAAATTGATAATTAAGATTGTATCTCTGTAAAAACTTGGGAGGAGGGGGACGTGAAAGATGCGCGTTACAGACGAGTACTAAAAGTGCTTGCGTTTTCAGAATCAGACAGTCCTGGAGGCGATAAAGTCTTGCTACTGGACGCACAACGCGCACGACCTCGAAACGCAGTATCAGAGATCTCTTTGCGCGATAGAAATGAAGTCATTCATGTATGCCGCCATTAACTCGGACTCGTGCATAAAGCGTTCGGATTTCATGATGAATTTCAATCCGACGCAGTTTTGCGATCCGCTGGGAGATAGAAACATACATTGGCCCCTGGCGCCTCTCGACGAGAATAACAATACGGTGATAATGGTAACGGCACGATTGGACGCGTCGTCGTTGTTCGACGGTGTATCGCCCGGTGCGGGTAATGCTATAACAGGACTAGTCACGTTGCTCGCCACTGCGTACTATCTGAATTTCTTAAACGCCACCGTCGATAGTACGTATTAATCTTTCCCCAGAGTCGTTGTAGGACGCTCGATTGCGATACGCACTATGTATATGTGATGTATGATACATTTATTGTTATTGTATCTAGAGACAAACGTGGTGTTTTCCCTGCTGAACGGTGAGGCGTTCGATTATATAGGCTCCAGTCGTATGGTGTACGACTTGAAGAAAAACAATTTTAACGCCCTCGGTGGAGTCACTCTGAAATTCGACGATATCCAGAGCGTGATCGAATTCGGTCAGTTGGGCAAGGGAGAGATATTTCTTCACAGCAATGGCAAAGACGACACGATAAACCGTCTGCGGGACGCGTTGAATGCATCGGTTATACATGGTAGCATTCCACCTACGTCCGTGCAGAGTTTCCTGGAGACGAAACCGAATCTGGCGACCGTTGTTATAAGCAATCACGGGAAACAATTTAAGAACCGATATTACAACGGTATCTTGGATGATGCGGAGAGTCTCGATTTTGATAAGTACGTACACAACTTGCTCGATCTTGATATGTATACCTCATGTTTTAGCATTACTCCATTTTGCATTATTGAGATTCTCTCGTGTATCATGTTTTAGAAACGATACTAGCACGCTTGCATCAGATTTAGCGAAAATTGCTCTTCAGGTTGCTAATGAGCTTTACCGGGCGGTGACGGGCGAGGCACCGCAGCCCCAGCCCACCGATCTACCGATACCCATGGAGAAGCTTATCGCGGATATGTTATATTGCTACTTGGAGAGCGCCAAGTGCACTCTGTTTCGCGCGGCTTCGGCGCCTAACGCTAAGTTGGTCGATCAGGTATTGCCGTTATACGTCGGGGTGCACAGGGCGCTTAACATCGCGACGACTCTGACGGGCCAGCTTTTGGCTTATTTGACCGGTGAAAAGCTCTACGAGATGAATGAATCAACGTGCCACGAAAATCGGCTTGCTTGGATGGGTGGTCAGAACTTTTCAGGCTTGTGCATCAATTCAACCGTCAATTACAGTACAGCCGTGAGTCCCGCATTTATTATTGATGGTAAGTTGTTACGCTATTCGCAATAGATACAGACGTATCTAATTGAGGGGTTAGCTGCCACAGTAAGCTAATCCACAATTTGTAAAAAAATAAGATGTTTACTGAAATTTCATAAAACCACTAATAAGTAAGATTAGAGAAATTTTATTGCAGCTTTGAAATAAATTTATTTTATTATATAACGATCTGTCCGCAATACACACATAGCTCACCAAAAGTACAGAATTCAAAACGTGATTAAACATATAATGTCAATTTAAAACAATGCATTGTCGTCTATTCCGACTATCACGAAAATTTGCGAGATTACATATAAATGTACATACGTGCATATGTATGGCATATCTATTGCTATAATCGCTTGTCAACACTATTAAAAGTTAGAAAATTTGATAAAAGAAAAAATTTTGTTAGAATGAAAGATAGAATTTAATTTTAAAAATAAAATCCCCAAAATTTTCTTAAGTACAATAAAATCCATGATTTTCAAGGATAAAAAAGAAATTCGCTAAAAAATTCCAAGTTTTCTCTTTTTACAAAATGTGGATTAGTTCGCTATTGCAATAAGCTCATCAATCGTTTCTTTGTTACAGGGTACGACATGAAATCAGGCGTCTACTCGACATGGACGGAATCCATATGGCAAACATTAAGCGTTAGAATGTTTCTCAAACCGGCAGCAGCAACGGAACGATTTAGTTTGATTCTGGGTTGCTCGGTCGCCGGTTTCTCGTTTGTATTAGTGTGGTTTATCAATAGTCGAGCAGACGTATTATTTAATTCGAGGTTTGTATCGTTTTTACAAGGAAGATTAAAATAAGTTATATCACACACAGATATCACGTATGTCAATGGCATTTTCAGAAGAACCGTTGATTGCTAGGGATACGCTGCGGACCACATATCAATGAGCAGGTTAGATAATCATCGAGAAGATCGAGATGTTCCAGTAACTAGCCTTTAACTGTGTGTGTGGGACGCCCTCGGACGATTTTTTATAACGTATCCGGATGTGTCACGTTGTCATCTTTAGGATTACCTTATTTATCGTCATCGTTTCATCCGCAGTATTCAGTGGAAAAAATTATGGATGCATCTTTGATACTCAATGCAAAGGTGAATCACTTTCCTCTACTTTTTCTCTACGATATATATGTATCTATCTATATTATTAATTATTTATGAAGTTATTATATGTTGCATATGTTATGTATATGAGAAAAGACATTGGACGATTGAAATGGAAATATCAGTTCAAAAGCTTTGTATTGTATATGCGTGTATATAAATGAATGAATGTGTATGTATGTATAAGTCAGCCGTACTGGTAAGACTTGAAATAAAAATTATATAGAAGAGCGCATAGTTAGTTTTTAATAGCGATACAAATTGTTATTCATGTAACATAAAAAAAATCGAAAATACGAATCAAATCGATAATGGAAGAGTACATCTCTTTCTCCCTCCCCCTTTTTTCGCCAAGTTTAATCTTTAAAGGATAATAATATAGAGGCATTTTTTTGTCACAAATATCTCGAATCTCGATATTTTTCTAATCATTTTCACACTTTACATACAATGCATTGTTCTTTGTTGGAGTAACAGAAACTGAGCGTGCAGAAATATGTCGACAATATTGAAAGAAACGGCATCTTACATAATTGTGGTAAGAATAAAAAGGGAATAATGCAAGCGTGATGGCGTTTATTATCGATAAACAACTTATTTAACAGGGCGTTGATGTACACGGGAAAGAAGTATTTAATTTGTATATCTATGCTTTCTTTTTTTTAGTATACATATAAGTATATAATATGTTTCTCATTTACGACTTGAAATTTGGACAAAGTTAGAAATGGGCCATTCCCCCCTAAAAAAAAGATTCGTATTTAAGAATATAAAGAATCTCACTCTATATTTTAGATAATCAGACGGATCAGAATATTCTTAACCGGCACAACATCCGTAAGTTGGATAATTTCTTCCTGCGCTGCTTCTCTACTATATATTTGTCAGGCACGCATAATATGAAAATGTGTACATGTTAAAGAAATGACATTTTCATCTTGCATTTATATGCCGTGGAAATAAAGGCAGAGACCAAGAGGCATGTCCAGAGAATTGGAATATTATTTAATCCAGACGAATTAGGAATACGGAGGTTTGAGTGATACAAAGTAAGCATAAAATTACGAAATTCTGTGAACACGTCACTTTTACGTCAATTTTCGTAGATACTTGTGTATAACGTTCTGCATTTTATCATATAATTATACATAAATATTTACGAGGAATAATGTATTATTTGTGAAATATGCGGATGTCGCTTCTTGAACTAAGCTTAGCCCATGAGCTTCTAGAGTCTGTTGAGAGAAATCTCTCTCTTTCAATCGCGAAACTATTTATTATGCCGAAAGTATGAGTATCTGACCCATTTCTACCTTTATATATATCTCTTTAATCTAATTCTCGGTAGGTAATTTTCTCGCACCGACGTTAATGCGGCAGACGTTTACGTTTCCTATTGTATAAAGAGTGTCCACATGCACGCGTCGTAATAAACTTTATATCACGGACACCCGTGCGAAAAAAAGGCGAGATTACCCGGTGAAGGATATATATGCCAAGATGCATATATGCGGTCTCGACTGTCCACACACGTGCATATGGACGGAAACGCTTTTATCGCAAAACGCACGTCCCGACACACGTTCAACCTCTTCGGTAATCGTTTGCGCTTTCTTTTAACTAATTCTTTTAGTATACAAGGATGAAGTAGGAGGCTGGGCACCGCCCACCGAATTATCACAGTCGTCTGGTGCCGCAGCACATACGTATACGTGGTTCAGCCTTACAACCTACCTCTTAATCTAGCGTTATCCTATGTTCATTTATATTTCTCGGATACAGTATAGTCCCGCGTACGAGGTGGCTCGTCGAAGCGATAATTACCAGAGGGGTGATTACACCTCTTCTACACGTTAGATTGCGATTGCGCGTTATTGCTTAAAAACTTTCGTTGAGAATAGTACAGATCTCTTTGAGAATGCTCTCTCTCCTCAAGGCAGCGTCGAGCAACGTCAAGTTATGTTTCTCATTTTGTTNTTTTTTTTTCTTTCTAATCTTTATCGTTGTTGCAGCCGATCGTTATTATTTTGAGCAGACTTATATCGCGGCACCGTGCACGGGAGCTATACTGTCAGCTGTCTGCAACTGATAATATCGTTTTACTCAAGTCATATCGCGTACTCAAGTATTCTGCATGATTACAATGTTACAATCAACACGTTACAATTAGGCGATTGAGCGGAGAGTATTTGAGAAACCAAAAAAAAAAAAAAAGAAATTCAGAAACGGAATAATAAGTTTCACAAGAACAAGTCGAACAAGCTACTAATGGAAGCACTCTGTCAATTGGCTATATACATCGACATAACGCGAAAATTATAAGTACAGTGGAAACGATATCTGGTTACTTAAGGCAACCACGTCGACAGGCTATACGTTATATATGACACGTTCCTCTCCTATGATCGAGTGACTAGTGTCAGCTTATTGTTATAACTGCGGTATCCGTGAGAAAAGTGACGGCGACGACAATGGCGGAAGAAACTGAGACAAATCAAGAGCGAAACGAAAGTTCTACGTTCTGCGACCTGTTGGTTACAGCGAGATCGCAGCTCCCTACGGAATTGTCAGCGCTTGGAAACAACTAATTTACGCTACGGTTACTTTACATCGAATCTAATAATGTAAGTGACGGTCTCAACCATTCAAATCTCGATGGACGGATCGCGTGGAAATGATAGCGCGTCGAAGAAAGCATAAATATACACGCGTATATGTGCATCAGGAAGAACGGTATGTACACGAGAATGCATCGGCGAGAACAGCCAGTTTTCGCGAGCGGACGTCAAAAGCTTTTGCCGGATTACTCGCGTGGGAAGCTCGAAATGAACAAGCCTCTGTCCGTCGAAGAGAGCGACGCGATAAGAACAATTTTTGCTGGTAAAACGTAATGATCACATGTAGACAGCTCTAGTGCGTAAACATTAATATTTCAAAATGTCGTATGTATCGTTGAATATATCCAATTTTTTTTTTTTCCAGAAAAGTATTTAGCTTTTCTTTAACATACTTGGTAATATTTGTTCTCTGCTTTGTCCGTTCTCTCTCTTTCTCTGTCTCACTAACAGTTCCGCATGTAATATGTACAGTAGTATCATGCAACACGTGCGGTACACGCTCAAGGGACGACACTTAGAGTTTAAAAATATAATCATCATATATTTAAAGTAGTATTATATCATCATTGTATTGTGGTTTTGTTGCTGCTGCTGCTGTTGTTGTTGCTGTTATTGTTATTACTATTATCATTATTATATAATTATAGTTATAATTATTATCATTATCAATAGCGTAATAATTATTATCATTATTAATTATATTATTATTAATTATTATTATTATCATGGAGGGACAGCGTTTCGCTATGCCACGACACTGCAGAGCTGAACAAAGACTAAACGCGGAAGTTACCACGCTCTTTAATGGCACGAAAAATACAATTAATATTGCATGCTATGATACTATAATTCCCATCTAATTTGGAAATTAATTAATTGTCCATTTTATCTTTTTTACAAATGTGCCACACAATGCGTAATCGAATAGCTTGCAACTTTTAACTGGCAATGATCGTTACCATTTCTCACACACTGTCCGTATTGGATTGGCCTTATATAAGTTATAAATTATAAAGCGGGTTAAAATGAATTTCACAAATACCTCAAGAAAAGCTTATACGCATTGTAACTGCAAACAAAAAATATGCGGCTTTTTTGTTGTGACACAAAAATGACAATTATTGTGATAAGGGCAGTACAGGGGTATTAGTAGTAATAGGTAGTAGTAATAGTAGTAGTAATTTAGTAATAGTAATAATAGCAGTAGTAGTAATAATAGTAGTAATAGTAGTAATTGTAATAGTAGCAGTAGCTTTAGCGGTAGCAGGAGCGATAGTGTTAACAGTAATAATATTGATAATGATAGTAGAAATAGTAGTATAGTAATAGTAATAGCGGTAATGGAAGGAATAGCAATAGTAGTAGTGATACTATTACTAGAGAAGTAGCATAGTAGTAATAATAGTAGGAGTAATAGTAATAATAGTAGTGGTAATGGTAGTAGGTATCAGGGTAACAGTATTAATCGTAACAATAGCAATAATAACATAGTATTGTTGGCAAAACTAGCAGAAAAAAATTGATTTTGTCTATTTCGTTTTATTGTACGCCTAATGAAATATGAAAATGTCACTATATACGAGAAATTGATCGGCAACCATATCAAAAATATACAAAAAATAAATTTATACGATATAATTCTTGGATGATAGGTGCTTAATAATGTACATTTGAAATAATGAAAAGTATGAATAACTATCATAAAAACATTTCTTTTTGTGGCAAATCTTTGTTCGACGAGTTGTTATAATATAATCCCTTCATATACACACATATATATGTATGTTATGTATGTATATATACACACATATATATGTATGTTATGTATGTATATATACATACATATATTTATATAAATATATGTGTATATATGCGATTATATTTAAAACACTATACCTTTTACATACATTATGTAGGCGTCACATAAATAATAGTATCATCAAGAACGTACGTTTGTTACAAGCGATGTAATTAAAACTAAGTTAAAAAAAATCGTGTAATTCCAAAGAAAGCTCAGATTTATCTTCACTACTTGTACGCGATTCACTTAAAAATTTGTCATCGAAAAATAAATAACATTTCTCGTAGCAAACGTATGGTATTTTCGTTCACGTTAGATGTACTTAAGTAAGCTGCTCTTTCTAGTACCTATTCAATCTCAGTTCTCGCGCTTTCGAATCCATTAACACGTGGATAAAATATATAAGACGAGATTAAAAAAATCTACAATCAGCTGTCGTAAAAAAGCAGACGGTTTGATAGCTGACGAACGGTATCAAAGTATCGAATGATCAGAGAGCGTGATAACCTCTACCCACGTATTCTTAACTTTCACAAGATTAATTACGTATTTGACAGTTAAAGCGATATCTATTCCCGAATACCTTAATACTGTAATGAGCAACTGGATTTGAAGGTACCGTAAAGAGGTTGACGTTTCGGTGATCGACAGAGGTCAGTGAAGATCATCCTCATCGCTATCGTTACCGTCTTTCGATCTAGCGGCACCTCCCTCACCGTCGCTAGAACCTGAATCACTCGCCGAATCTTCGGACTGCCAGCCCGCTTGCTGTTGCTGTGTCGTCTGCTGCTGCGCGACGTGTTTCGAGGCTTTGTGACGTTTCCCCGCGCGCGACGCCGCGTCCGTGCCCGCGCCGTCCAGCATGGGCTGCAGGATCCGTCGGCGGGCATTGATAAACCAATTGTTCACTTGTAACAATGTTAAATTTGTCTGGCTGGCAATCTGACGCTTCTCGTCCTCGGTTGGGTAGGGATGCTGCAACAGACACGCGTCAGATTACGATCGAACGAGGCGAGCATTTTGCATAAATTAACCGACAAGCTACTCACTACTAAATGCTGAAAGAGCCACGTTCGCATGATGCTGGTTGCCTGTTTGGGTAAGACACCCCGCTTCTGACGTCCCTTTCTAGCACTACCGTGATTACTCCTGTGATTACCAGAGTGATTCGAGGCCGCGTTGCTAGCACTCTCCTCCTCGTCTTCGCTCGCCGCGGGAGAAGGCGAGCCTGCAACTGTAATGTCTAAACACAGAGCGACATGTTCCATTAGATTCGTGATCCATAACGCGACATCGCGTAACGCTATAATTCGTGCGCCAAGAGATAGGCAACGGCGACGAGTCGTTGCTATTTCTCAGCTCTGCGCGCTGAAGGAAACACGTTATGTGCCTAACCGAAATACTTTGGATCGTTTGCATTCCTTGCATACGCGTATTCCGCGTTTTCTCGCTCTCGCAACGCGACTAGTCCCCAGTATCCGGCTTCCTCCAGGTATATTCTGTCAGAGATCGTTTGCAGATACTCGCTACTGTCATCTATAAACGGAATTTTAGGGAGGAGATTCGTGCAAAGATACAAATACTGTCCCAGGAAGAGAAGAGCAAAAAGAGTTAAATTTTCAACGAGACAGGAGAATAACGTTCGGATTCCGGACGGCGAGAATGACCGAGAAGAATTAATCCCGACAGCGACGCGACC
The DNA here is from genome assembly GCA_003595255.1 of Solenopsis fugax. NCBI lineage: Eukaryota > Metazoa > Arthropoda > Insecta > Hymenoptera > Formicidae > Solenopsis > Solenopsis fugax. The sequence goes on along the minus strand of QKQZ01001632.1, from coordinate 2,886 downwards.
CGTACCCGACAGTTCAGACTCACCTTGGCCGAGATACATGTCGTTAACCGGGGCGCATGGATGCGCCCCGATTTGCGAGAGAGGCGTGCTTCCATGTACGGTGGACGGTGAGAGCGGATCGTCGTGGTCCTGGCTAGTGGATTTGCCCGAGCGCTGGACGGCGGAAGACGGTCGGACCGACGACAGTTGGTCGTGATTAATGCTCTCTTCCCGCGCGTGCGGATTTGCGCCGTCGCTCTCCGCCACGACGTCCCCACGGCTCACTCTGAATCCGTTAGCTCCCGACTCAACATCATTGCCTGTAGATGACAGCACCTGGCAAATATATGTCTCAACTAGCCGTCAGAGAGCAGGGATGGGAAATTCAGTAATATTTCAAGAGATGTACGTGTACGCTCATACGCGGCGATATAACGCGTATATCACCGCTTCAATCGAATTGACAGAGATTTATTGATCGCGACGCGCAAACCGGCAAACGACGACAATGATGTCGCTCGGATTCTACACGTACATCCCTTCTACTACGAGGATATCTACGTTGGTAAGGGGGATAGACCGGGGAAGCCTGGCTTCATCGCGGTGTATCGGACAAACGTCTAACCTGCAACGGACTGCTTCCGTTGCTCCCACTCGACGGACCCATGTCGTGCCCGTGGTGGCTGTAGTCGCTGCGTAATAGGTTCTCGCTCTGCATCTTGCCCTTCAAGCACGTGATGTACCTGTTGCAGAAGTCCTTGCACAGCTCCTGCACCTTCTCCAGCTCCAGTAGGTGAATGCGCAGCACCTGTATCGCCTTGATCATCTGAAACAGATGTGTTTCCATGGAAACGTGTTTAAACAATTTAGCCGATTGTCATCTCTCTTTGCTTTCCTCGTTCGTTTGTTCCCGATCGCAACTTCGCACGAGTCGGAGTCGCGCGGGAAAACAAAAGGGAGGACGAGGGAAAGAGGTTTGTTTCAGTAAAATTTGCATTAGGGAGCAATTTACATACGGAGCAAAACAGTAGAATTTGTTAGAACCAATCAGAAGTTGCACTGGTAGCTGTTCATATATTTTGCTATCAGTGATTGGATTCTGCTTTTTCGTTCTATGTGAATGCTCCCTCAAATTACGCTTAAAGACTGAGGATTGCGAATTGGAAATTAGAATTCAATCGAGCGGAACAAAATGGATTAAAATTAAACCTATCTGATTGATCGAATTCTAATCTTCAGTTCGCAATCCTCAAATCCGGTCTACAATAAATGTAATAGACATTTAGCCTTTTACTTTAAGCTCTAAAGCGTGTTTACGTTAATTTACTCTCTAAACTCTAAACGCTAATCTTTATAGTTGAGATTATAGTAAAGATCTAGTTAGTTCGCTTAAAGCCTAGGGATGGCTTAAGACAGCTCCGGAAAGTCAGTTTAGAGTTTAGGATAAAAAGCTAAAACTTACTACACCTATCGTAGATTGGATATTAGAAGGAATACTCTAGTTTGATAGATAAAAAAATCTTTTTTTCAATCAGTTATTCAATGTTCACAATATTAAGAATAGATTTGTAAAACAAAATAAAATTCAAATAGTTTATTGCTGTTTTTACATTTTGAAAAATGCGGTATTGAATCAAACAATGCGTTTTTCTCAAATTCATGTTTTTCAACTTTATCCCAGGCTTTTCTCCTAAACTATTGGACCGATTCTATCTTTCAACTTTTTGAAGCAAAATATTCGTAATACTTGTGACTATGCTTGGAACTAGAATTTTTTTAATATCTTGAAGTTTTTTTATAGCTTGTAAAAGTTAAAAAAATTTGTAAAATTCCGTTCTTCATTTTTAGTTCATCGCCATTTTGTTCAATATTATGGTAAAAGATTTATTATAATTCCATCAATAACCACATTTGTGTAGTTTAAAATAAACCTTGAATCGTTGATTTAAGATCAGCACGAGGAACGCAACTCCTGGGTACAGTATAAATAGGATTTTTTAAATTACGTAGTATTTTATAAATAATATCTCTATTTTATATTAATAATGATTACAAATTAGATTTTTATAAAGTTAAAGAAGTAATAAACATGTAACTAAAACGCATATCTTAGATGTTTTCAGTTCAGAGCAAAAGATAAAGCAGAGTAAAAGTAGCCTTTAAAATGATATTTTTAACTAGAAACTATGCTCAATTAATCTCCAATGTAGTGTGAAAATTTGTTTGATACAGAGATAAGGCTTCAATCTTACCAAACCGTCAATCTCGGGGTCATTGATCAGGAAAGGTTTTCGGTCTCTTTCTTGGTGCTGGACGAAAGCCTGTATATCCATGTTGAAGCTTTCGGACGTTGAGTTGTCCGAGCTCTGGGTCGCCTGCTCGCATCTTTCAAAGAGTAACGCCAGTAGCGGGAAGAGCGGATGTTTATACACGGCCCTCTTGTCCGCCTCGAACTGGGCCTGATCCTGATGAGTTGTATAGTCGGCGACCCCACTCGCAGGGTCCTGGTCGTATCCGGGGGTCACCATCGCTAGCGCAACGGCGGTATTACCCTCTTGCATCCTGCCACAGATCAACATCAATCATTCGTCTCCGATCGATACATCGATTTCCGATCAATGTCTTTTAACTCAAATTTTATAAAATTTCTTGAGAATTTTCCAAGAATTTATTGAAAATTAAACTTTTTTGAAAAAAGGTTAGAAAATGTTTTAATGTACTTCTGAAATAAATTTATCACATTAATATTCATATTAATACATAATTATACAATTACAAAATAGTCACTTAAGTTTTGAATATTAAATCTCAGAATATATTAAAAAGAAATAACATGAACTTTAAAAAGTTCATGTTATTTCTTTTTAATATATTCTGAGATTTAATATTCAAAACTTAAGTGACTAT
>QKQZ01001631.1:0-15162 GCA_003595255.1 Solenopsis fugax | reverse complement strand
GTAGGCTGTTGAATTCTTTCAACTACAGCATTCAAAACTTCATCGATGCCAGTGCTTAGTTTGTCTGATATTTTAATAATGTCGACGCCGTTGCTCTACATCGAGTAACATTTGCAATTAGTCCTTGACTTATTCATCGCATGGCGTCATAGATAAAGGTTATGTCTGGCGCTGTCATCATATGTCGGTAAAGTAGAAAGTGAATAATCGGGGTAAGTACTGAATACTTCCTGCAACCTCTTTGCTCCTCATGATCTCCTACTACCAGGAGCGATTTTTCGGCCGTTTAGTCGGTCGGACTGCGTCGTTTCTCCGATATTATAAGACCTTCCTAACCTCAATAGTCGTCCATTTCTGAATGCTGATATTTGACCGTATGAGAAGCACAAAGGGACGATTTCTCTAATTTATGAGAAAGATGGAGCATTATCAGTGGCAAACAAATTAGTTCTGCGTATATGAAAAAGTCGTACGAAGTTCGAAATATTTTTCTTCTCAGGCCTCACGCAGAAAATGTGAAGACTTTGTGAGTATGATTTTTATTACTTTGTACTTGCCTTTATTATTTATTTTTCAAATTTTTAACTATAATTACTACCCAATTATATATATTTATTCGAAAGCACAATGGGCGATTCAACTTCCGCCGCGCAAGCGTTGCCGTAACAATAAAGTCTGCGTTCTGAAATTCACTGCGAAACCATCCAGTCCAGTCAAAGGTTTAGTTTATATCTTTGCACTTGAAATTTTCGACGAGTTTAATTTTCGAACGCAGTCTAGCGTAGTTGCATTTGATTGCATTTCCTATTGTAGCAGCACTGAGCAGCATGAAACGTGATGAAACGTTGTGTAGAAAGCATTAGGCTGCGTTCCGTAATGTGCATATGCGCGCATTTATCTATAGTGCACGTTACGTGTATTATATATTATGCGCGCATATGCACATTACGGAACGCAGCCTTAGGGGATAGTTCATATAACCTGATCTGTCAAAAAGTGTCCTATATGTTACGATATAATAATAACTTAATAAATTGTAGAGAATCATAAATAATATGCTGGTTTATACGGCATGAGAATTCTGCAGCTATCATAATTGTTTATTAAAATCAGAATATATTATTAACGAATAGTTGAATAAAGTATATTAGTGAGAGTAGAAACGTAATTTACTTGGTTCACGTAAAATTTGTGATTTAATTTCATTGTATTCGAGAAGAAACTTGTGATGTTTGTGTAAATTCATGTGAGTATCTTTTAGAAATATTGTTATAACAATTATTGATACGATAAGACTGATTCTTGTACAAGTACAACTTGTTCAATCCAATAATGTGAATATTATAATGACTTTTTTTGCAGAATGGCTTCCGAGGACGTCATTTCTCATACAGCTTCTTTGGAAGAGACTGAACAACCAGTTACCAGTACCTTGCAACAAGAAAGTAATAATAAGGATGCAAATTCATCTAACAGTAAGCCACCGACTCAAGTAAATCGAACGAGTAATCTCCAGAGGATACACCAACGCAAACAGCAAACATATAGCTGGCCGCAAGAAAAGAAATTGTTAAAGCTTGCAAATTACAGTGCTTGTCAAGCGGAGGAATGCAAATGTACAGGCTGGAAAAATGCACAACCAATTATAAAATCACCAAAGGGTGAGATACAGCAGCCTGTTATAAATTTTTTCGATCCATGCAAGATGTGTACTCATCCTTTAGAAAATCACATCAAACATTTACCTGTTCATTCTGAGGAAGAAATCAATAGATTATTGGGAATGACTATCGATGCTGACAATATTTTTGCATGTACGCACAGGGAGGTAGATCCTGATACCAAGAAAGTATATATTTATTTGTACAAATTGTTGAGAAATTGTATTTTGTCTATGACAAAGCCAGCAGTGGAAGGTCCATTAGGGCAACCGCCATTCGAGAAACCTAACATAGCGAGAGCAGTAACAAACTTTGTTTTGTATAAATTTAGTCATTTGCCACAGAAAGAATGTGTGGCTATGTATGACTTGGCAAAGATGCTTTTACACTGCCTGAATTTTTGGAATTTTGAAGCACCTAGTGCCAGACGGTTAACAATTAATGCGGATGAAGCTCCCACTTACAAAATCAATTATACCCGCTGGCTCGTCTTTTGTCACGTGCCTGCATTTTGTGACTCCTTGCCGCATTACGACACTCCTTTAGTTTTTGGTAAAACTCTGTTACAAGCTGTCTTTAGATCAGTTTGCAGACAATTAATGGATAAATGTAATAATGAAAGAGACAGAATAGCACCCGAGAAAAGAGTTTTAGTTTTAACACATTTTCCCAAGTATGTTCCAAATTTTTCTTCTATTTCTTACATAATTTATAGATATTAAGCTAAATATTAATTATAATTTATATTCAAGGTTTCTTTCCTTGTTGGAAGTAGAAATTTATTCTGATAACTCTCCCATTTGGGATCCTGAATTTAAGCCACCTCTGCCTTCTCATGTTCAAACTGCCTTGGAAACAAAGACTCATCAAGGAAGAAAAACTGGAGAATTTGAGAAGGTTACTGTCACTCCAAATGAGAAAGACAATTTTACAACAATAAATATTAGTCCTGGAATTAAAAAAATCCAGGAGAAACGTCCTAACGAAAGTCGTCTTGATGCAAAGAGACGAAAGAATGAAGAAACTTTTGAGGATCTGCCAGATGAAACCATTGCTGAAATTGTTGAATCTATTAATGACACTAATTATATGTCTGGTTCTGATGCAGTATTTCCACCAAACGTGCCACGGGACGAAACCGCCAAGATGGAAGAAAGTAAAAAGATAATAGAGTTTCATGTAGTCGGAAATAGCCTTACACGACCAGTATCTAAACAGACTATGCTTTGGCTGATAGGACTACAAGATGTATTCAGCCATCAATTACCACGAACACCCAAGGAATACATTACACAGCTTGTTTTTGATCCGTGAGTAATAAAAATATTGTATCAAAGAAAATGTATCTAGTATGTTAAATAATTTTACATATGTATGCATTCTCAATAATAATATTCTTTCTCTTACAGAAAGCATAAAACACTAGCCTTGATAAAGGATGGTCGTCCAATCGGTGGGATTTGTTTTTGTATGTTTCCAAGTCAAGGTTTTACAGAGATAGTGTTTTGCGCTGTTACGAGCCACGAGCAAGTAAAAGGCTATGGGACGCACTTAATGAACATGTTAAAAGATTATCACATTAAAAATAATATACTGCATTTTCTTACATTTGCGGATGACTTCGCTATTGGATATTTTAAAAAGCAGGGATTTAGCAAGGACATAAAACTACCCAAATCGGTGCACCAGGGATATATTAAATATTACGTTGGGGCGACCTTAATGCATTGCGAGTTGAACCCGAAAATTGTATATACCGAATTTACGGCAGTTATCAGGAAACAAAAAGAAATAGTGAAAAAGCTAATTCACCAGAGACAACAGGATATACAGAAAGTGCATCCCGGTTTAACGTGTTTTAAGGAGGGTTTAAGGGGTATCCCCATCGAGTGTATTCCGGGAATTCATGAAACCGGATGGAAAAGTTGCGCTCAAACTAGAACGAGGGGTGTGACAAAAGGAATGCAAGGTCCAGAACCAATGGACACGAGTTTAGATGTGCCAGATTCTCTATGTAATACATTAAACAGTGTTCTGAACAGTGTGAAAAAACACAGCACAGCGTGGCCTTTTTTGGAACCTGTAGATAAGAATGAAGTTCCAGATTACTATGATCACATAAAATATCCTATGGGTAAATTTCAGAAAAAACTTTTCTAGCTACACATTTAACTGATTAATCGTATATAGTATAATTTATTATTACTTAATCATTACCCGAAAAAACCAATCGAGTACAATAAATTATTATTGCGTGTGCGTGTGTGTGTGCGTGTGCGCGTTTGTGTGTGTTTGTATGAATAATTCTATATAATACATATTTATTCATGTTACAGATCTCAAGACGATGCAAGAACGCTTGAATTCAGGATACTATGTAATAAAGAGATTATTTATAGCAGACATGTTACGGATTTTCATCAACTGTAGATTGTATAATAGTCCTGACACTGAATATTACCGTTGTGCCAATGCCTTGGAAAAATATTTTCAAACGCGTATGAAAGAAGTCGGACTCTGGGATAAGTAGAATTTTTAAGACTGTTATAATAGCAACAATGTTGGCAATGATGACTTCCTAATTTATTCTTTATTATAAAGTATTATTGCTTGACAAAGAAAGTCCATATCTTGAAATCATACTACTTTTTGTGCAATATTTGTATAAAGAGTAAATTAAATAGATATTTACACATATGCGGAAGTATGTGTCGGAATAATTAAAAAATAGAGAGAAATTTTTATTTTCGTAGTACTGCGTGTTCTTCGAGTATCTCTCATTTTTTGTATTCTTTAAAATGTGTTTTATTACATTTGTTTCAATTGATGTCTTCAGATACGTACATATATATTCTGAGATGCATCTCACGTTTATTGAAGGTGTATATGCGCGTGTATATGTGTGTATTTAAATGCATTTAGCTGCAGAGCAGATACAGCTTGTCTAATCTTAATCACATACTGATTATGCGAATTATTTATATGTGGCCTTTTTAATATGTTACACTATATAGCATTATGATATTGAAAATATCAAGAATGGTTTATGCAAAAACTTTAGACTGAAGTGGATACTTAATTTCACAGCCTAATTAATATCATTAGTCGAGCAGTTAATTAAGGAGCGTAATACAGCAATTATAAAGATCGCTCTAGTGGGTGATCAGTCTATGGAACAGTAAATCTTTGTAATGCACGTTGGTTTGTAAAGTATTCTTAAAGGAATAAAGCTTGTTATCTAGAAATGACGCGAATGAGATAGAATAACAGCAGTCAAATTTGTGTTATACGTTAGATATGTTTTTATCAAAATTAATATACATATATACATATATGTACATGTGTATGCATACATGTATAAAAATTTTGATAAGAATGTTTTGATAATGTTATTATGAATTGATAATATAAATTGTTTGAATAATTCTACAACACAGTAATAATTGATAATAAAACCTGAAGGGCCAATATAATTATATCATATTCTTTTAAAAATATGTAACATTGTTTCTTAAATATTTCATGAAACTGTAGGCACTTCGATTACGTATTTTTAGAAAAGTGCACACATTTATGGGAGACAATTTAGAACAATTAAGACTTTTTAGCGCGTTAATATGCCCTCATGATCTTTCCTTATTTCTTTTGCTTTTTGTTTAATCTTGTTAATCTGTGACATATTTGGAGAGGATTTGTTGAACGAATAATAGCTATGATTGAATCATAGAATCTTGTTAGCTCGATTCGTTTTTAGATTTCAATGATAGAAATTTTTTTATCTTTGAATAAAATTTGTTCGCTTGGAAAATTTTTGCAAATAGAATTACATTCTTTCTACACGTTATGTTTAAAAAGATCGCCAGTGTAGATGTACAGAGAGATCAGTGTGACTGCAGGAACGCAGAAAAATGCATGCTCTAATTACTACGCTAGAACTTCATGCATTTATTGAGGAAAACACTATAAGCTGCCAGTTATAATTGGCATACATTAAAGAGCAATTAAGTCTTTTATTTAAAAAGATGTATACATATTTCTCTCTAAAGAGCAAGAAATGAATGCTAGCTATTGAATTCTACTTCTCTTCACAATATGTAGTTATGACAAAACACAATTTTAATATATGTATTACATTCTGTTGTAGTATACTTCTAAGAATGAAATTTATTTTTCTTACATATTCTTATCCACATTATTTATGCGCACATTATTTTTAATGCTAAAAACTATGCTATGTTAACTATATTAAAATCTATGTATTATATTTACAAATTATATTCTCGTTATTAATACATTCACTATGTAATTTACAAATTTATAAACAAGTTTTATTAAAAATCAGTTAACTTGTAAATCTTTTTTTAACAATAAGCGCAAGTAATCTTTCTGTATCTATTAATATAAAGGAAATCTATTACTCTTAAGCCAATTTGAAATGTTATTGCTGGTCTCTTAAGTCGTCGTATAAAAACGGATAGGTGTACACGCGCCGATCTGTGGGCGGAAGAGGGAGAGCTCATATAAAGCAACTCTTCTAGGAAGAAACGCAATGCTTCAGAAGCCAATGCCACGCGAGAACGTTGTACCATCTAGTCTCTTGGTTATCCTATTTATTTATTTGCTGGATTCGCGTCCTGCTTTAACATTACCGTAAAATCATTCGTTTAATATTATTCTAAAATGTGTGACGACGACGTGGCTGCGTTAGTGATTGACAATGGATCGGGAATGTGCAAAGCCGGATTTGCCGGGGATGACGCTCCTCGAGCTGTATTTCCCTCCATTGTTGGAAGACCTCGATATCAGGTACATAAAAAGTGTGTGTAGATAAATGAGCTACACACACATAAATCTATATAATTGAGTATATTATATTCTAATCAAGAGTATTTTTATTAGGGAATTATGGTCGGCATGGGACAAAAGGATAGTTACGTAGGCGACGAGGCGCAGAGTAAACGGGGAGTTCTCACTGTTAAATATCCTATAGAGCACGGTATCGTTACCAATTGGGACGACATGGAGAAGATCTGGCATCATACGTTTTACAACGAGTTGAGAGTCGCGCCGGAGGAGCATCCCGTTTTGTTGACGGAGGCTCCCCTGAATCCTAAAGCCAATCGCGAGAAAATGACGCAAATCATGTTCGAGACATTCAACACTCCGGCAATGTATGTTGCTATTCAGGCAGTCCTGTCTTTATATGCGTCAGGACGTACGACTGGCATAGTGCTGGACAGTGGCGATGGGGTGTCTCATACAGTACCGATTTACGAAGGTATTCCTCTTTACCTGCTTCAATTTTTCATGACATCTATTAATGCCATGCGATTTAAATAAAAAGGATTAATGCCAAATTTGACGCGCGCGCGCTTAATATCTCTTTTTTTTCTTTTTAGGATATGCTTTACCACATGCAATTTTGCGCTTGGATCTGGCCGGTCGCGACTTGACAGATTACTTGATGAAAATTCTGACTGAAAGGGGCTACACCTTCACAACTACCGCCGAACGTGAAATCGTACGTGACATCAAGGAGAAGCTGTGTTATGTGGCCCTGGACTTTCAGCACGAAATGGCGACAGCCGCCGCATCGACTGCATTAGAGAAGAGCTACGAGTTACCGGATGGTCAGGTAATGCAACATTTACATTTTGTGTAATCAAAACGAACGCTTTCCCAATAGCGACCAAAATGTTATCCTTTATTAAGAAGGAAATCACTCTTGCAAAAAAAATTTAAGATCTTTTGAGTAAGAACTAGAATGTTTCAACATTTACATCGAAATTTTAAAATTGGACTGTCAACTTTATCAACCAATTAGACCCAATTTTAAATTGACTTGAAAATGATGTTGTGAATTCTAGATGCAAAGAAATATAGATAACTATAGTCTGAATGTAATGAATGATGATAATAGAGGGAGTGTACGTGCTTATTAGCATTAATCGCGCGCATTTGCGTCGAGCGAGTGTTAACTCGTCATGGGTTGGCTAGCCGCGCGGTCAGTGGACGAAGACGTAACGGGTAACGGTTTGATTCCAGGTCATCACAATCGGCAACGAGCGCTTCCGCTGCCCGGAAGCGATGTTCCAGCCGAGCTTTCTAGGCATGGAATCCTGCGGCATACACGAGACGACGTACAATTCGATCATGAAGTGCGACGTCGACATCCGCAAGGATTTATATGCCAATTCGGTGCTCTCGGGCGGCACTACCATGTATCCGGGTATCGCCGATCGGATGCAAAAGGAGATAACGGCGCTCGCGCCGCCGACCATGAAGATCAAAGTAATCGCGCCGCCTGAGAGGAAATACTCTGTATGGATCGGCGGTTCAATCCTCGCCAGTCTTAGCACGTTTCAGCAGATGTGGATCTCTAGACAGGAGTATGACGAATTAGGACCATTCATTGTGCACAGAAAGTGCTTTTGAGATGCCATCATCCAGAACGCTTCTCGACCAATATTAATCCTTAGAAGATCGTATGCAAGATAACTGAAAGAATATTTATTTTCTGAGTAGTAATTTATTTCCTAAGTAATAATTCTTTTCTTACATATAATTTTGTCATCTTTTGTGCTTTTTGAAAAATAATTGTTGAAAACTCGTCAATAGTTTTCTTACCGTTTGTTAAATAGATATTTCTAGAAGATTGATTTGCAACAAGTGAATTTTATGTCCTCTCACCGTCGATCCTCGTTTCACTGCATTCGCATGTACATACAAGCTTGAATTAAAGATAAATATTTTTACTTGAAATGCTTGGGAATTTGTGCACATCGAACAGAGCCATTGATTCAAAGTCTTTTATTTCTAAAATGTACTCGATGTTATATTACATAGTAGGACGTTTAAGGCGGATGTGACATTGGAAAGTTCTCCCTACGTCCCTCTTAGAAACTTTCATACAACTTTTGACACACAGTACATCTGTCGACGTAACAAAATTCTCTGTTGACGCACATACATTAGAAAATAATAATTTAAATGTATTCTTCCTCATAGAATGTTACGTGTCGCATATATTTTATAGATGTACTAAGAACTCAATCAGTAATTCACACAGCTAGAAAAGTTGTTATTTACAAGATGTTGATAATTACATTTCGTAGTTTCGTAGCATCAAATGCTGTTTTTTGTTCATGAAATTCTATTAGTTTTCATGGACGGTTAATATATTATCTTACAGAATACATATATCTACCTTAAAGAGTAGAACGTAAAAAAACTTATCTACAAAAAGAAAAATATGTACAATTTTCATTTTCAATCATCCAAGATAAGTCATTATGGATCAGACATCTTAAAAAATTATCTTGCATGCAGCAGATCGTAAGATGCAAAAATAATATATTGTTATCTGCTCGAATTATTATTTGTGTCGATCCCTTGTATTTGTAAGACTATAGTTTCTTCCTAACACAAATAAACTCGGAATTATCACAAATCGTCTCGGATGCGGAATTTGATACATATTGTTGATTATTTGATACATACATATAGTTTTGCACCGCGACAGAACCATAAAATAATTATTAACAGATATACCAATATTTTAAGATACCACGAACAAAAAATTCGTGAAAAATTAACATACATAATTTTCTTTACTAAATATGTAATATGCATCAAATTAGTATAATTAAATTTAACTGAATGTATTACAAAACGTCAAAAGTTTTGTACCTCGGATTGATAAAATTGAGTTAATCACTCAACATCAATGATTTTATGTTTGTTTACAACAGTTTACAGTTGATGTCCAAGGTGGAGCTTCTTCACCTGTTTCTCGAATTTTGACATTTAACGTTTAATATGCATAGGAGCAAGAACAGCAGACGTTATACTGATATTGCTTATAATCTTACTTGTAATCCAATAGATGTACAACATGTAGCAAAAGGAGAGATCTAGTTTCTTTCACAGATTTTTTTACGTGAATGTTTCCTTCGCGAAAAATCCATGTGAAAATCATTTCATTAGGCCATTAAATTTTCGCGAAGGAAATATTAATTTCGTCAAAGAATCTGTTAGTGAGAGGAAGCGCGCATTTTCTGAAACTCTATACATTTGTACTGTAAATTTTGGAATTAATCAAACGCGATTTGTTTGTGATAGTGCTTAATTTGTCGAGACTATTAATCATCCTTTAACGTAATGTTAAATTATTGAGAAATATAGAATTTATAAAATATCAAAAAGATCTACACAAAATTTAAAAATTCATTATATTCTTCCGTTATGCAACATTCTTTTTTTACATATTTTATATATTTTTACGAAGTGTATATTATCAATGTACATGGTAGTTCTGTTAACAATTTTTTTATCATGAATAGCAAAGAATGTATTACAAAAATAATATAAAGTACTCCAAATAAATGGAGCAGTCAAAAAGTCTTGCAAATATCAATAATGTCAACTCACTGAAAATGAAACAGAAATCACGTCTGGAGTTGAAAAAATGTTCAATATGCCGGATTGATATTTCGTTATGTCGTGTGATAGTTACTCATAGTTACATAAATAAAAAGACCAACACCGAGTACAAAATGTAAATGTATCAAACAAGTATTGACGATGAAATTACTTAAATAAAAATGTAGAAAAAATAAACTATACTATATTGCATGTTTAAAAATTTGATAAAAATATCTTTGGTGCCCCTATTTTGCAATGAAAAATGCTGTTTCAATTATGGCATGACGGAAGGGAGGGAACAGTAGTATTTTCAAAAAACAATTTTTTTTTAAATTGATGCCAATAAAATCAGTTCTGTCCACTTTTATAAAAATTTATATCTCCTAAACTTTTCTTCTACCTGTAGATTTTCTTCTACCTGTGGAACGTTTAGGACGTCGACACTTTATTCGCGTTATATTCGACCAAGGTAAGGAGAACTCACTGAAATAAAAATCACGTTAATTAATATTTAATTTAATAAATTTAAGCTAATAAAATTTAAGTTAGTGTAATATGTATGTTTAAAAAGTAGACTTGTTTACCTCGGTGTGAAACTAGGAATAGGAGCGCCAAATGCAGTTACTGGCAAATGAGGATCTACTTGGAGAGTTTGAATTTGTTCTAGATCAGGCCACAAGGACGTTATAGTTTCCTCTTCCATGGATGAGGGACAAGGACCAGTATGATTAGTATTATAACACGTAGCTTGATGATTTTGACGTTCCTGTCGTTGTTTTAACTTTTCTATATGCCTTTGTTCCCTAATGTGATAAAATAAAATGATTATAATGTGCTAAAACTGTAAGCGTATTTTAGAGTATTATGATAAGGTTATCTTTTAACTATTACGAACCTTATCCTTTGTACATCCCATCGCTTTCTTCTCCTTTCATCATTTTCCAACTTCAAGTGTCTTTTGTTAAAAATTTCATCATCCAAGTTCTCAGTTCCCTCCATCGTATAACAACTCGTGTACACCCTTACTCTCCAATTTGGAACTTCTAACGAATTACTCGTTTCTACTGGGCTAAATTGTTTCAAATTTAAAGTATAAGTTGGATCTCCTACAGCTGTATAATAGTGTTCCTCCGTTGTGAGAAAGGACTCCTTCTTCACAAGAGATTTCGCCTTCCTGTCACTCTTTCTACTCGCATCGTGTAAAGTCTGATTTAATATCTTTTCTTGTACTCCATCGTTACTGATAGTAGATGAACAAGAGAGCCCTCTTTTCTTTTTACTACCCGTAGACAAGGGAGTCGGATCAGATCGTCTCTTCTTCTTCTCCTCCCATTCAAACCTCGCCTCGTTATTCACCTCTTGTTTCACTTCCAGTTTAATTTGATTATCGTGCGGCTCTTGTTTGACAGTGGTGATACCGCCGCTAGTGTTTAAACGTATTTTGAAGCTCTCGTGCAAGGTGTTGCTACTCTCGCACTGGGCATTTCTGTGCAGCTCACTGGTCGAAGGTACGTTGATTGAATTGACACTAGTGGGTGAGCAGGCGCCTAAATGGTCCGGACCGGCAGAATTCTCGTTACACTCGGATCTCAACTTCTGAAGGCTCACTCGCCTTTCCATACGCTCCAAACGCAGTTTTAGCTGCAACAGACAAACACCATTCCATGATTGACACGATACCTAATGCGTCTATCGTTCTTATTACGCGTAAGGATTCAAAGGATGTTATTTACACTTCTCGTGTATGGCCCGTACACGGTCCTTCTCTCCTCGCAAATCATGTTTAATTGCTTCGCAAATCCAATCGTCTGGACGTCGTTATCCTCGCGCTTGCGAGGTTAATCTGACTCGCGCTCCGTCATTCGCGCCGTTGACGAACGGCGAGACATGTACTACCCTTCGGGCGCAATTCGACAAACGGGACTGGACTCGCACCGGTTTTCTGGTCGCGCGATCACCTACTTTGTCGCACGACGCGATCGCGGTTCCCTCTTCGATTCAACTGTCATTTTCAAATCGCGAAAACACGCAACAAGAACGTCGTCACTCCGCGCGGAGAAAACTCGCACGTCTCTTACCCTACCATTTCATCTTCACACATACACACACGCAAACACACATTCGTTCTCTCTCTCTCTCTTTCTCTCGCGCGTGCGGTCTCAAGTCTCAATGCGGAAGTAGCGCCACCACGTGTTGACACCGCGCAAGTTGACCTTCACGGTCAACCTGTTCCCCGCGTGGTGCATTTAGGTTAGGCAGCCCGCAAAGGAGGGAGAGCCGAAATTGACACTAGCGGGCATGTACGCATTTTTACAAAATGGTGCCAAAGTCGTCGCCGGCGTACCACGGCCAGAAAGAGCGGGATTGGCGAGCCGATGGCCGACGGGCGCACGGGAATATGCGCGACGTGCTCAGGTTAGGGCGGCGCGCCCAATACTTTTTATTTATCGTCGACAATTGCGAAGCGAGATTCAGCGAGATTGGGAATTACCGCTCGAAGCTGCGTTCATGTCTGCGGCTACAATCCTCTCTTTCGATTCTCGCGTAGAAACATAAATGTAAATGAATGCTTCGAGTCAACCAACAGATCTTGATATTTCTACCTCGAAGAAAAGTGACGACGAACCATTGTCACTGTATACTCCAAGGAAAGGGTTATTTCGCGAGTAGGAATCGATTTCATCTCACTATAAACTTTGTGATTTTTGTGAGCTTCTTTCGAATCGCGTAATATATAACTTGCGTATGACGATAAAAATCCGTTGAATGCGCGCGTCAAGTTTTACGAGAATCTTTTGGCCTTATCTCGAAATTGCCGTCTCGACTCTCGACGTTTCAGGCGCGCTCGCGCTCGCTCGCTCTCGCGCTCTCTCTCTCTCTCTCTCTCTCTCTCTCTCTCTCTCTCTCTCAAGTGCACGTGCAATGACGCAACTGTCGCGGGCGCTTACGCAAAAATCAGACGGCCACGGGTGAACGGGATTGGAAGACGAATCGGGTTTTAAATTGAAAACTTGTTCGATGACTCACCGCCATTCGCTTCATCGCATTCCGCATCTTTCGATTTACAATTAAGGTTAAACGTGTGCTCAGATTCCCTCCGGAGTGTCTCCTAGGGGGTGTCATTTTATCTTTATTGTTTACTAAATGTTAAACAAGGATTAAATGACATCTGGGAGACACTTTGAAGGGAATCCGAACGCGCCCTAAAGCGATCACATTTTCGGAGAGATTAAAAGGTTCCTCGCGCGTAAAAATAGATTTTCATTCCTTCATCGAGGACGCAGTTTGCGATAATCAAAGACGAACGATATTAGGGTGCATTCAAAAAAATCAATAGTCGGTTCCATTCTGCGAAGAATCTGTGGGAATCACAGAAACATAAAAACTTTTTTTTTGTTTGTTGCCACAGCCACAATTAAATCACCAAATAAGCACGTGGAGTACGTGTCATCATAAAAAAATCGCATACAACAAACTCCATTTCAAATTACTGTCGAGATAAGTTTCTAACTACAAAGTCACAGAGTGACTCGACTCCGAGATTGATCTGGCTCCACAATTTCGCAGAATGCATTTTTCTTTAATCTGACAACACTTTTCGTCGCGAAATGAGAGGCTTTTTGCTTGAAAAAAAAATAAATAAAAAAATAAGAGAGAAAAGAAGCGCGTCATCCAGAGCGCGTACCGTCTCATTTTCCTGGCGCAGCGCGGCGAGAAGCTTGTCCTTGGTGACGATCTGCTCGGACTGCTGCTGAATAAGGTCGAGGTGGAGCAACAGCAGCTCCTTCAGGTGCTTGACCTCGGTGAGATCATTGTGACGGGGCTCATTGCCGCGCAATGGACTGACGCCGAGCGCGGTGACGGCCACGGTGGCCGTCGCGGCAGCCGGCGCAGCACCGTCGGTCATGCTGGCGTACATATGATCGAAGTCGCATGGGAAACTGAGGATACCGGCGGCGGCGGCGGCGGCAGCGGTGGTGGTGCTACTACCGCTGCTACTGCTGCTGCTGGTGGTGGTGGTTGCACTCTTGCCATTGCCATCCACCTCTTGGAACTCCTTGTTGCGCGCGCTGGTGCAGCCACCGCCGTTGCTGCCGTTGGCACTGCTCCCGATCGTAGCGGAAGGATTGTTGTTGTTGCCGCCGCCGGCATTCGTCATGGTCGCCGTCATCATAGTCGACGATATCGAGGAGGACGACGACGACGATGAGGATGAGGATGAGGATGACGACGACGATGACGATGACATCGCGAGGGTGTTGCTGCCGGCGCGGACGGCGTTCGCCACTGCTGGTGGTGAAGACGTTGTCGTCGTCGTTACGTTGGACAGGTCGTTCATCGCCGCGACCATGGTGTCGCGAATTCGTTTGAAGAAACGACGACGGTTTTCGTCTTCGTCTTCTTTTTCTTCTTCTTCTTCTTCTTCTTCTTCTTCTTCTTCTTCTTCTTCTTCTTCTTCTTCTTCTTCTTCTTCGTCGTCGTCGTCGTCGTCGTCGTCGGCGCCGTGAAACGACGGCGCGACGTCAACAATAACGACAGCGGCGGCGTTTGTGGGGTTTTTGCTGTTGACACTTTTGTTTCTCGCGTCGATACAACCGGCGTTCAGTAGCAGCGGCAGCGGCGTCGTCGTCGTCGTCGTCCCGGCACTACTATTCAGCGTAATCTCGCGGCAGGTCGTGTCAACGTTGTCAACGTCGTCGTCGTCACCTCTACCGCCGTTGATCACGCGTGTCACCGAGGACGATAACGCGTCGGCGGCGTATACGTAGCAACGACAATCGTCGTCGCCGTCGGCGTCGCCACCGCCACAGATGTGCGGTACTGTTGTCTCGCGATAGAAATTCACTGGCGTCGTGTCGCGGGCGTCGAACGTCACGTCACGATGAGGATCGTTCGCGGCGCCACCGATAACGCCGCCGGTAACAACGGCCGCAACACCACTGTTACCAGTGATACCAGTATTATTACTTTTTTTACCCCCACTAACACCACCGAAGCGAAAACCGGCACTACGGGAAGCAAAGACACTACCACGACCGCCACCCACGCAGTTGCGGCGGCTGCCGCCTCCGCCTCC